>PVIY010000694.1:85583-101863 GCA_004026745.1 Myrmecophaga tridactyla | reverse complement strand
ATGAAGGCATAATATCGACCTGCTGCCATAGCTCTACACATGCATCCAAAGGGACCCACACCCAAGACAAGCATGCACCAAGATTATGCTCCACGGACCTGTGCACGTGCACAGCTGCATCCTCCCTGGCTACTGAGAGCCCACATTCATGAGCACCAGTGTAACATCCTCAACCTGCACCTATACCTGCCCTGAAACAAATTACCACCCAGTTGTGCCCTATCCATACCCTACTCCCTGATGCACATTCATCCCACAAAAACAAGGCTTTGACTACTGAAGATAATCAACTACCAAAGTAAATCAATACAGATATTTACATGTGATGGAAACAACAGAATATCACTAAGCATAACACAATGCACACAGATATAGCCCCATCTAATCATATTATAACAAAGGAGACACAGATGTTGGAACAAATAATCAAAGATATTCATATAACTACTTAATAAAATAAGTGGGATGGCAAGTGACATAAAGCAGATCAAGAAGACAGTGAAAGAGGATAAAGAGGAATTTGAAAGAATAAATAAAAAAAAACAGATATTGCAGAGATTAAAGACTCCCTTGACCAGATAAAAAACAGACTAGAGGCACACAACAGCAGATTTGAAGAGACAGAAGAAAGAATAAGCAATATTCAGGCCATGATAGCTGACTTCAAAGACTCAAAACAGCAAATGGCAAAAAAGATGGAAAAATTTGAATTGGATCTCAGGCAAATGATAGACAAAACAAAGCACACAAACATAAGAATCATTGGTGTCCCAGATGTAGAAGAGAAGATTATAGGGCTAGGAAGAGTAGTTGAGGATATAATGGGGAAAAACATCCCAACCCTTATAAAGGACATAATTTATAAGTCAAAAAAATCTAATGAACTCCAAACAGAATAAATCCAAATAGGCATCCCCCAAGACACATACTAATCAGTCTGTCAAATGTTGAAGAGAAGCAAAAAATTCTGAAAGTAGCAAGAAGAAAACAATCTACTACATACAAAGGAAATCACATAAGACTGAGTTCAGGCTACTCAGTTAGCATCATGGTGGTGAGTAGGCAGTGGTATGATATATTCAAGATCCTGAAAGAGAAAGACTACCAGCCAAGAATTTTGTACCCAGCCAAACTGTCCTTCAAAACTGAGGGAGAGATTAAATTTTTCATAGGCAAACAAGTCCTGAAAGAATTTGTAAACAAGGGACTGGTGCTACAAGAAATAGTAAAAGGAGTTCTGCTGGCTGAAAAAAAATAAAAAAAGATAGGAGAGGAAGGTCTGGTGGAGGGCACAGAATTGAAGAGTACCAGTAAGGGTGATGTAAAGGATAAAAAGAGAAAGAGGGGAAAATATATAGATCTTACAAATAAATTAAGAAAGATAAGATGGTGGATTTGAGAAAAACCTTTTTAGTAACAAATTTGAATATTAATGGACTAAACTTACAATTTAAAGATAGATTGGCTGAATGGATTAAAAATATAATCTCGCTATAAGTTGCTTACAAGAGACTCATCTTAGACACAAAGATACAAATAGATTGAAAGTGAGAGGATGGAAAAATATTTTCCATGCAAGTTGTAACCAAAAGAAAGCAAGAGTAGCTACACTAATTTCTGACAAAACAGACTTTTAATGTAAAGACATCATAAGAGACAAAGAAGGAAACTATATACTAATTAATGGGTCAGTTCACCAAGAAGATATAACAATCATAAATGTTTATGCTCCAAATCAAGGAGCTCCAAAGTACATGAGACAGACAAAGGCAAAACTGAAGTGAATGATTGATATTTCAACAATAATAGTAGGGGCCTTCAATACACCACTCTCCTCTATAGATAGAACAACCAGACAGAAGATCAACCAGGAAATATAGAAGTTAAATAACTGGATAGATGAATTAAACCTAAAAGACATATATAAGTCATTGCATCCCAAAACACCAGGGTATACATTCTTCTCTAATGCTCATGGAACATTCTCCAGGATAGATCATATATTGGGACACAAAACAGGTCTTTATAAATTTAAAAACTTTGAAATTAGAAAACATATTCTTTGATTACAGTGGAATAAAGCTGGATCTCAATAACCATGAAAGAATGAGAATATTCACAAATATATGGAGATAAATAACACACTCATGGGTGCACGGGTGGTTCAGTGATAGAATATTCACCTTCCATATGGGAGACCTGGGTTCGATTCCTAGATGATGCACCCAAAAATAAATAAATAAATAAATAAATCACACTTGTAAACACCAGTGGGTCAAAGGAAAAATTGCTACAGAAATCAATAGCTATCTGGAAATGAACGAAATTGAGAATACAACTTATCAGAACTCATAAGATGTGGCAAAGGCTGTGCTGAGAGCAAAATTTATTGTCCTAAATGCTTATATTAAAAAGCAGGAAAGGGTGATGTGATGATAGCTGAGTAACAGAATTCTCACCTGCCATGCTGGAGACCCGGGTTCGATTCCCAGTGCCTGCCCACGGAAAAAAAAATCAAAGTAAAAAAAAAAAACTAAAAAACAAGAAACAGCAAAACTTGAGGACTTAGCAGCACACCTGGAGGAACTTGAGAAAGAACAATAAACTAACCCAAAGGCAAGTAAAAGAAGAGAAATAACAAAGACTAAAGCAGAGATAAATTAATGGGAAGACAAAAGAACACTAGAAAGAATCAATAAAACCAAGAGTTGGATCTTTGAGATAATCAATAAAATTGATGGGTGACTAGCAAGAGTGACAAAGAAAAAAAGAGAGAGAATGCAAATAAACAAAATCAGAAATAAGAAGCGGTGCATTGCCACAAACCCTGAAGAAAAAAAAAAAAACATAAGAGGATACTCTGAGCAACAATATGCCAAAAACTAGGGAACTTAGATGAAATGGACAAACTCCTGGGAACATACAAACAAGCTACACTGACTCAAGAAGAAATAGCAGAGCTCAACAAACCAATCACAAGGAAAGAGATTCAATCAATCATCAAAAATCTTCTTACAAAGAAAAGCCCAGGGCAAGATGGCTTCAAAGGGAATTTTATCAAACACCAATCATGCTCAAACTTTTCCAAACATTTGAGGAAAAAAAGATGCTACCTAACTCATTTTATAGAACTAATATCATTTTAATACCAAAACCAGGTAAAGATGCTATAGGAGAGGAAAACTTCAAGCCCATCTCCCTAATGAACACAGATGCAAAAATTGTCAACAAAATATTAGCAAATCAAATCCAACAACACATTAAAGAACTATATACCATGAAGAAGCAGGGTTTATACCAGGAATGCGAGGATCATTCAACACAACAAAATCAATTAATGTAATACAGCACATTAACAAATCAAAAGGGAAACATCACTTGAACATCTCTATTGATGCTGAAAAAGCATTAGACAAAATTTAGCATCCTTTTCTGACAAAAAATACTCAAAATGATAGGAATCAAAGGTAACTATCTCAATATGGTAAAGGGAATATATGAAAAACCAATAGCCAGCATCATGCTCAATGGAAAGAGATGGAAACCTTTCCCCTAAAATCAGGAATGAGACAAGGATGACCACTGTCACCACTATTATTCAAATTGTGCTAGAAGATCTAGCTAGAGCAATAAGGCAGGATGAAGAATTAAAATGCACCCAAATTGGAAAGGAAGAAGTAAAACTCTCTTTATTTGCAGGTGACATGATACTATACTTGGAAGATCCTGAGAAATCTACAGCAAAGTTACTTGAGCTAATAAATAAATTCAGCAAGGTGGTGAGATATATAATTAATATGCAAAAATCAGTAACATTTCTATACAAACAATGACCTACCTGAGGAATCAGTTAAGGAAAAACATCCATTCAAAACAGCAACTAAAGGAATCAAGTACTTAGGAATGAACTTAACTAGGGACGTAAAGGATTTATACACAGAAAGCTATGTAACATTGCTAAAACAAATCAAAGGAGATCTAAATAGATGGAAAGATATTTCCTGTTCATGGATAGGAAGGCTAAATATAGTTAAGATATCAATTCTCCCCAAATTGATCTACAGATTCAACACAATAGCAATCAAAATTCCAACAACTTACTTTGAAGACTTGAAAAAACTAAGTACCAAATTCATCTGGAAGGGAAAGAGACCCAGAATAGATAAAAGCAACCTTAAAAAGAAGAAGGAAGTGGGAGGATTAACACTCCCTGGCTTTAAAACCTATTATAAATCCAGAGTAATCAAAACAGCATGGTACTGTCACAAAGATAGAAGTATTGTCCAATGAATTCAAATCCAGACTGCAGAAATAGATCACCAAATCCATGGTCAACAGATTTTTGGCAGGGCTCACAAATCTGCTGAACTGGGACAAAATAGTCTTTTCAATAATTGGGCATGGAAGAACTGGATATCAATAGCCAATAGAGTGAAAGAGGGCCCCTATCTTACACCTTATACAAAAATTAACTCAAAGTGGATCAAACAAATATAAGAACTAGCACCATAAAGCTTCTAGCAGAAAATGTAGGGAAACAGCTTCAAGACCTAGTAATAGGAGGTAGCCGCATAAACTTTACACCTGAACACAAGCAACAAAAGAAAAAATAGATAAATGGGAACTCTTCAAAATCCTCAAAAGACTTTGTCAAAAAGGTGAAGAGGCAGCCAACTCAATGGCAGAAAATATTTGGGAATCATATATTGGACAAAATTTTATTTCCTACACACACATATATATATATACAAAGAAATCATACAACTCAACAACAAGAACAAACAACCCAATTATAAAATGAGCTAAAGATATGAGTAGGCATTTTTTCTGAAAAGAAAGTACAGATGGCCCAAAAGCACATGAAGAGATGCTCATTTCCATTGGCTCTAAGGGAAATGCAGATCAAGAGTACAATGAGATACCACCTCACATCTATAAGAGTGACTGCTATTAAACAAACAGGAAACTATAAAAATTGGAGACGATGTGGAAAAACTGGGACACTTATCAACTGCTGGTGGGAATATATAATGGCCCAGCCACCATGGAATACTGTTTGGCAGTTCCTTTGGAAACAAAATATCGAGTTGCCCTATCACCCAGCAATAATACTACTTGGTATATACCCAGAAGAGCTGAAAGTAATGACACAGACATTTACAAACCGATGTTCATAGTAGCATTATTCACAATCACCAAAAGATGGAAACGAACCAAATGCCCATCAACAAACAAGTGAATCAATGAAATGTGGTATATACATATGATGGAGTATGATACAGCAAAAAGACAAAATGACATACTGAAGCACATGAGAAGATACATGAGCTTTGAGGACATAATGCTGAGTGAAAGACACAAAAGGATATATACTGTATGATTACACTTTTATGACCATGGCAAAGGTATAATTAGCAGCTTATAATACAGAATATAGGTGACTTGGAGGTACAGAGAAGCTAGAGCTGGGGGAGCAGTTAGTTAATGAGGTTGAACTACAATGTAAGAGATAGATAGAAGTGAAGTGCTTTTCTAATGGGTATATAAGTAATATTACCATATTGAAGATGAACAAGATTGAAAAGGGTGGTACAGACCTACATGTCCTACTGTTTAATACTCTACATAGGAATTGGGTCTTGCAAGAATTCCTTCAAAGATCTGTGTACAAAGAGTGTTTAAGTCCAGGGCACAGGGGGGAAAATACTATTCCATGCTATGGGCTATGTAAAATATGAAAACATTAGTACTACCACAGCAAAAATAGTAGTAAATAATGAGGGGGGAGACAAGTTAAGAGGAGGTTTAGATTTCCAATTTGGCAAGGGTGTGTTTATTGCTTTTCCTTCTCTTAGGGACAATGAAATTATCTAAAATTGAGAATGTTAATGGATTTTGGACTTCGGGCACTATACATGATGCCTGATGAAAGCAGGTGGCTGAAGGATGCACTGACTGAGAAGTAAATTTGTGAACAATGGTGTATACTTATGAAGGAAGGTTGGGCTGCTACAAAAAGGAACAAAGTCATGAGAGATGCAACAATGTGAATGAACATGTGGGAAATTTGGTGAGGCAAAATAAGCCAGGAACAAAAGAACAACAATGGTATGGTCACCTTTAGAAAATGCTTATAAGAAAACAGTGGCCTAGATTTTAAGCATTTAGAGAAGACACATTAATTCTGGAGTGTTGATTATTATTTCTGGATCCCAAGAGGCTGTTTAATATATATAACATTTAGAGATAAAAATGAAGCCAATCATGTTGGGATTAATGTAATTCAGAACACAGGTTTAAGGAGGACAGTTTTTGTGTTTTAAAAACACACATACTGTTCTAGAATAAAGAAAGACAGGTTTATTTGGTCTGGAACTGAAATTTTCTGTAGTGCATAATCTAACTCAACCTATCTATATAGCTCATTTTAAAAATGGAAACACAGGGAGCCCAGAATAAGAAAGAGGTCTTTTAATCCTGTAGAAAGTACTGTAATGTCTGGATACATCCTAAAGTATACTGAGCAGATATTCAAAAATTATTGGCAGGGCAGGCCACGGTGGCTCAGCAGGCAGAGTTCTCGCCTGCCATGCCAGAGGACCAGGGTTCGCTTCCCGGTGCCTGCCCATGTAAAAAAAAAAAAGAAAAAAATTGTTGGCAAAGTCCCTTGAGAGATGGGAGAAAGAATATGGAACTATTAAACCTTACCACCAGGGACTCCCCTGATACTGTGTCAAACTTTAGGGACACCCAAATCAATAGGCCATATCCTCAATCCTGAGGCTTACTCTTGTGAAGTTTATGTAGGTAACAGAGCTTAGACTACATATAGGCATGCCTAAGAGTTACTTCTGGAGGACCTTTTTTGTTGCTCAGATGTGTCCTAACTCTCTCTAAGCCCAACTCTGCAAATGAATTCATTGTCCTCACCCCTACATGGGACATGACATCCAGGGGTGAAAGTCTCCCTGACAACATGGGCAATGACTCCCAGGGATCAATTCGGCCCTAGCACCATGAAATTAAGAATTCCATCCTGACCAAAAGGGTAGAAATAAGTGTAATTAATAAAGTATCAATGTCAGAGGGAGTTCAAATAGAGTCAAGAGGCTACTCTGGAGGTTGTTCTTATGCAATCTTCAGGTAGACCTTGCTACCTATCATAACTTACAAACCCCAACCAGTACCACTGCAGCCAATCCTAAAGAACACCTTGGGCAATATGTAACATTCCACAAAGGTTCCATGCACTAGAGTAATTTTCCAGAATCCTACAACCTCCAGATGGGTCCCTGGTCCATATAAGTCCTGAAACCAAGAGGGCCCAGCCTCTCCAGAACATCAGATAGTTCTATCTCCCTACCCCATATTAATGACAGACCCTTCCAATATGAAAAATTTAGAATGACCATAGCCCAAACACCCCTAAAAAGAAGGATGGAAAGATGAAAGGTGATGTTGGAGTTATAGTCAAGATAGGATTTAACAAATGAATATGAATGCTGAATCATTAAATCGATATCTTTCTTAGTCTCCAGTATCTTAGAGCAGCTAGCATTGAAAACCTAAAATTGTGGAATTTTAACCCATGTCAAACTCTGAAATATGTTCTACAACTAATTGTGGTGCTGTACTTTGAAGTTTATTGCTTTTTTGTATACGTTATTTTTCACAAAAAAGAAGAAATAAAGTCGATTGTGATGATAAAAAGTATTTAAGCCTTCTATCCTCCTATATTCTGGAGCAGCTAAAAGGAAAAAAACCCAAGAGGATCATATGTAGCACATGACTAACTCTGCGATCTGTCCTGTAAGTACTTGTTGAAGAGTGCTTTGAAAACCATTGCTTTTTTATTTCTTTACTTTGTATGTATTTCATACTATACAATTAAAATGTTAAAAAAAAGAAAAACCTAAGAATTTTATACTATATATATATTCTCATTTTTCAAATAAGGAAATGAAGATTCGGAGACATAAAGTAACCTTGCCTAAGTTCACACAGATAAGAGATAGAAGGATTTGTATCCTATGTCTGTTAGTGTCAGGAACACCTGCTCTGGCTGTTGCATCCAGTTGCTTCTTGGGTCAAAGGCATCTCTAACTTCCTTGGGGAGGAGACTGCACTAATGTAAGGTAGCTCTTTAATACCTGAAATAGTTAGAATTACCTTTTTATATATACTAATGAACTCCCCATTGTTGAAAGTGTCATATGGAGTTCAGATGCCCATATTTGAAATTGGTAATGTAGCAGGATCTCTTGTACTAGATGGAGGTTATGTTGGAGCAATGATCTTAAAAGTATTCTCCAAAAAACCTAAAAAATGTTAAGGACCCCAAAGGAGGCTGCCATGATCTAACAACCACCCTTTCCTAAACCAGGGCCATTCTACCTTCATCTGGAGCATAAAATCAATTAACATTTACTATGTTTTAAAATTTTTACATGAATTAATTCATTTAATCTTTACAACAGTGCTCTAATGTAGGTATTATTATTCCCATTTTACAAATGCAAAAAACAGATGCATGTAGAAGTGAAGAAATATATCCAATGTCTCATAAGTAGAGTAAGTGATAGATTTGGGGTCCCTGATTGTCTGGCATGAAAGCTTCTATTATTTAAGTAGCATTCCAGCCATCCTCTCAAGTTCATTAGACACACAGAACTTCTTTGAAATAAATCACATGAATGATGAATAATCTAGATAAGAAACTGAGAATTACTGTAATTATATTTTCTGGAAGTTTCCTTAGAAATCTAAGAGTCTATGACTTCAAGTTTCATTTTCCTCTGGTTTGCATTGACCATGAATTATGAACCTGTTGTAAATCATTATACCCAGGTTAGATTTAGGCATCTGCCTCTGAGCGCACAACTGAGCCTTGCCTGTATTAAGCCAGGAGTTGCTATGTTTGACCCTGGTTGTGCCTGTGACAATGCCCCTGGTTCTGACCTTTATTCTCTGGTTAATAGCACTGGGCTATGATCCATAACATTTCTGCACACTGAGACTGGCTGATTCATTGGTATCGATGTGAGAATAAAATGGGGTTAAAATTAATTAGACATAGCTGGTGATCTGGTAGAATATCTGAGCCTGAGAAACCTCCTGTGGGAGAACTCTTTCCTGAGGAAGAAGGTGCCAGCTGGGAATGATGAGCCTGATCAAGTTAGAAAACCCTAATCTGAACACAAGGGAAATCCCTGTACACCATGGTCGTCTGTATCATATCTTTCTTCTGGCCTAGACCACCATGGACTCATGCTTTAGGGCTGTGGATAATAGAGGAGATGTACATAAAAAACTCAAGGGAACTGGTTCACAAAAAACCCTATTAGAGGTCTAGGGTGCAATGGTAGTTCAGCGGTAGAATTCTCATCTACCATGTGGGAGACCTGGGTTTGATTCCTTGCCCACGCAGTACTCAAAACAAACAAACAAAGAAACCAATAAAAACAAACAAAAAATTCAACAAAATGGTGCTGCAGTAATGGGATATTCAAATGGAAAAAGAATGAAATGTGACCCCGCCATACAGCATACAAAAAAAAAAACAACACAAACTATTAGACACATGGGCTCTAGCAGCATCACTTCACTATAGATTTTGGAGTCTTTGGGGATGCTTCAAGAATAGAGGGTATATTCTCCATCCAAACTCAGACAACAGTTAAGAAACAAACAAACAAAATCTCTATAATTACAATCTCCTTCTCCTGCCCTAGTCTAAAACTTTTAACGATTGTCTTAAGGGAATATTTGAGTGCATGGCCATACAAAGTTATCCACATCACAGTCTCCTACTGACTCCAGAGGAAGAGAACACATCTGTGGTGCTCTGAATTTTGTGATATTACTAGCACATTGTTTTGTTGCAATGTGGAAAATAACATGAAAAGAGGGAGATAGATTTTCTCCAGTACACTGTGGCAGATTTGATATCTCAATTTTGCTAATATGTAACTATCCACTTGAGCAGACAGCACCCTGCAGGAGACTTTGAAATCCACTGAAACAATCACAGACTGAAAAGTACTTTTTTCATTCTGAGAGGCCCATGTAAGAGACTCATGTAAGAGAAAAAGAGTGAGTGAAATTTTAATATATTAGTCCTTCAGTCCAGAGACTGGGGAGTTTGGGTAGAATGCAGGGAACATAAATGTTTGTACAATTTAATTTAATAAATACATAAACAAAGCTGATGCTTCAATTTATCACTATGTGGTAGGTTGTATTATATGACCCAGAAAACATATCATTAATCTTAATTCACTCATGTGAGTGTGAAGCCATTGTAAGTAAGACTTATTGAAGCTTTTATATTTAGTTAAGGTGTGGCCAACTGAATCATGATGGGTCTTAATCCTATTAATGGCGGCCTGATAAGAAAAGCCACAGAAAGAAAGCCATAGGAAGGAGTCAGAATCTGGAAGTTAATGGAGCCTAGAAAAAAAAGTAGAAGACATTGCCATGTGAAAGAAAATCCAAGGAACCAAGGATAACTCAACAGCCAGCACCAGTAGGCTATAGTCTTCAGGGAGAATGTAGTACCTTTCTTATGTCTCAATTTTGGACTTCTGTTAGCCTCAAAACCATAGGTCAATAAATTTGTGATCACATCTGGGAAACGAAGACAGACTATCTGTTAGAATAATTTGTTAAAAGCAAACATCTTAAAGATGGAATAATACGCCATGCTTTGAAATTAGAGCAATTTCTCATTATACATAAGTAACTAGATATTGAAGAGATAGAAACAGAAACATTGCTAGCATTAGTAGCACATGGTATAATATTGTAACAAATGAACTACCCAGTCAGAGGGTGGTCATTTCCTTACAACTATATTGAAATGATCTATAATTCATTTCAATCTGATTAAGTTTAACCTTTCAATTAAAACCTGTACATCCTTTGTGAAAAGTTTCCATTTATGCATACTGACTCTTTAATCTCCTGCAGTTTTACATTTATAAAATAAAACAAGAAGATCCAAGAAAGAAAAACACAGAATTGCTAGTTTAACAAGGAGCCAAATAGAAGGCATGTAACCCTGGGGAGAACAGCATAGTTATTGCCCAAGGTCAGGGGTTCTTGATAAATTGACTTTCTGAATGTGCAGCAGCATTAATTGAATGGACATTGTCTTGAAAGTTGAAGATTAAAATTAGACTAGCAGCTTTTCCTAGGAGCTTTCACCCAAACAAGACATTATATCAAGAGGTAGTAAATAGCCATCAATATATTTTCAGGGACTTACATAACATCCCTTCAGTAACTACAATATGACGAGAAGTATCTTTACCCATGAATGTAATGTAGTCTCTTTAAGCAGAATATGAAATCATCATTAAAAATGGAACAAAAATATTGAAATTATAGAACAAATGATGTAGGAAAATGCTATGTAACAATTGAAAAACGATCATTTTTACTTGACCAAATAGTGGTGGGTGAGCTGCCCAATTTGTCACAGTAAATTTAAATTCCTCAAAAGCATAAGATGATACTAAAAAATAATTGACAATTTGGTGCAGGAAAGATTTGATTTAGAAATGCGGTGGAATTTCTTCTATCAGATGCAAGAATCTGATACATCACAAGATGCATCACAAGAAAGTTGTTAGAAATCAAGTCCAAGAGGCAATCACACAAAATATATCAAAAGTATCAAACATATTCATTATATTTGATGAAGTAATTGCAAAATTCCCCTCCTACAAATTAATTCTAAATATATAAATATGTGCACAATGATTTGTGCAGTGATGTTCTTGATCGTGGATGAAAAAATTACTAGAGAAATAGAAAATATTTTGTGTATAGTATATTTGAAGTCTCTGTTATTTATGTAAGGAAAATAACCAGTATATTTGAGTTATAATAGTCAAGGTGAATCCATTAATATGCACAAGATGGTGACGAGGAAAACTTGGAATTACAAATAGAATTCTATGAAACCTCAAACCCCCATATTTTACAATATACAATGATGTGGGGAATTTCTCATAATATATTTGTATGCAATTAGAAGGCTATATATCAAAATGGTATATTGATAACCTCTGGTTATATAATGGCCACCTCTAGACAATAAGAATAAAAATGATTTCCTTGTAACAATTTTATTTTTTCTTCCCCAATTCATAATGATGATTTTTGTGTTATGATAACTAAATTTTTCCCTGTTTGGCTTTGTGCTTCATTTATTCATTATTCTGTAGTATATTGACTATTCTCTGATAGATCTAGGGATATGATCAGGTAATAGGTATAATATGGCATTTATTGAGATCCCAAATAAATTTTTATTTAAAAATTTCTCCCTATTCCATGTTTACACTACACAAAATTATCATCCTTCTCATAATTTAATTGTACCAGCAGTGAATACTGTATAAAGGTACTGCTCAGATTGTCTGTATCAGGAATTTGGTATTGGATGTGTGAGATTTTGTTCTTGCCTGTAGTTGTTGATTAAACTGAGCTGGAGTAAACTTGGGCATAATGGGGTTGGTTAGTTTTAGTTACATGCAGGCTGAAGCACAGAAAGCCTATATGTGGTAAAACAAAAGGAAATGTGAAAGGAGATGAAGTGATGTCAGTGAAAATGGTGGTGTATGAGCTTCCAAAATTTTATATTTGTAAAATCAATGAGAAAAATGGCAAAAAAAAATGTGAAAGTCAACTTTTTCAGAACTCAGAATTAATGAAAAATTTGCTGCAATCTTGCACATGTTTACTCAAGAAAAAAATCTGAATCTTGAAATTGCAAATTTTGTGGTATTTTAACTTGCCTTATTCCCATAAACTCCTCTCCAACTCCACAGTTACCATGACAACAACAGTCACAATCGTGGTTAAAACCAAAAGCTTGAAAACCACTGGAGAGGGCAAACTGGAGCCAGAGAACCTGCAAAGATCAATTCCCATAGATTTGTCATAATTTTACCTCTGCCATATTTCTAGGAATCTGGAAGGCCAGGCACCTGCATGCAAAGGGCTATACACATTCTCAGGAAGCATCTGATATACCCTAAACTCTCACATTGAACTAAATTGAAGTTTCTGTTAAATCAGTAAGTGAATGTTAAGAAAGAGTTGTAAACTGCCTTACCCAGTGTTGAAGACATGCCCCAGCACACACACACACACAAACACACACACACCCTGTCCCTTGACAAAGACTGGCAAAACAATTGGTGCAGTCATATAGGGAAATCTTTGCCCAACCATTAGTTAACCAGTAAAAAAAATTGTATAGATCCTTCAGTGGTCACAAACAACAAATAATACAAACTTTACAGAATTAGTTCTCAAAAGAATAGAGAATCTTGAAAGCAGCAAGAAACAATTGACTCATCACATACGAAGTATTGTCAATAAGATTAATAGCTGATATCACATCACAAACCATAAAAGCCAGAAGTTAGAGGCAGAGACATATGTAAAGCAATGAAACAAAAAGACTATCAAACAAAAATTCTCTATACAGCACACTCCCCCCCACATAAATGATGGGGAAATTAAGACACTTCCAGATTAATCTAATAAAAAAAAAACTGAGAGAATCTGTCTCTAGAAGTCCTGCCTTTGAAGAAATACTAAAGGGAATAATTCAAGTTGAAATGAAAGGACACTAGATAGTAATTCAAATAGACATGAATAAAGAGTACCAGTAAATCTAGCTACATAGATAAATATAAATATCAGTATAAATGCATTTTAATTTATAGCTACTTTTTTCTATGATTTAAAAAGCAGCTGCATAGTGCAATAATTAATAATCTAATTTGGTGAGCACACAATGCATAAAGATGTAATTTGTATCAATAACAGCATAAAGGAATGGGTTAATCAGAGCAATTTAGAAACAGTTTTTATATAGTAATGAAATTAATCTAATATTAATTTAAACTAGATTGTTTTAAGTTAATATATTAGTTGTAATCCTCAATACCACCACCAACAAAACAACTCAAAAGATATAGTAAAGGTAATGACAGTGGGAATAAAATGCTATGTTCATAAAATATATAACACAAAAGAAGGCATGGATGAAGGAAAAGAGAAATTAAAAAGGCATAAGACATATGACAAAGAAATATGGAGATGGGAGGGATAAACCCCATGTTATCAGAAATTACATTAAGTGTATATTTATAAATACTCCTAATAAAAGCCAGAGATTGGCAAAATTAAGAAAATGATCCAAGTAAATGCTGTCTACAGGAGACATACTTGACATTCAAAGACACAAATATGTGAAAGTAAAAGAAAAGAGAAAAGATAGTCTATGCTATCAAGAACCAAAAGAAAGCTAGAGTGAGTAAAATATCATAAAAATAAAATTTAGAAAAATAATTATTAAAAGGGTCAAAGAAGGGCATTGTATAATAATAAAGGCATTAACCTATCAAAGATATATAAAAATTGTAAACATATATGCATCTATAAACAGAGCTCTAAAATGCATGAGGCACAATCTAACAGAATTGAAGGGAGAAATAGACAAGTTCAAAATCATAGTTGTAGAATTCAATACTCCACTTTTGACAATGGATACAACACAAGACAAGATCAAGAAGGACATAAGATCATGAGCAACAAAATAAACAATAGACCTAACAGACATCTAAAGAATGTTCTACCCAACAATAACAGAATACACACTCTCAAGAAAAAACTAACCATTCTCTAGGACAAACTATGATTAAGCCGTAAACCAAGTCTCAATAAACTTGAAAGAATTCAAATACAAAATACATTCTCTAATTCAATGGAATTAAATAAGATATCAATAATGAAAGGAAATTTGGAAAATTCAAAATATGTGGAAATTAAACAATAAAGCGATAAATAACAAATGGGTCAATGAAGAAATCACAAAATAAATTAGAAAATACTTTGAAATGCATGCAAATGAAATGCAACATATGAAAACTTATGAAGTTATGTGAAAACCCTGCTTAGAAGGGAATTTCTGGTTGTAAATTTTTACCTTAAAAAAGGAGCCTAAATCAATAACATAGCATTCCCTTTTAAGAAAGTAGAAAAATAGGAGAAAACAAAACTCAAAGCAAGAAGAGTTAGGGGTTGAATTGTCTCCCTATACAAAATATGTTCAAGTCCTAAACACTGTTGCCATGAATGTGACCCTATTTGGAAATAAGTTCCTTGAAGATGTGATTAGTTAAAATGAAACAAAACTGAATTAAAGTGCCCCAATCCAATATGACTGCTGTTCTTATAAGCAGAAGAAAATACACAGAGAGACAAAGGAGAGAAGGACATGTGACAATGGAGTCAGAAATTGAAATACTACAGCTGCAAGCCAAGGAACATGATGGATTGACAGGAAATATTGGAAGCTGAGAGCAAAAAAGAAAAATTCTCCCCTAGAGTTTCAAAGGAGAACATTGCCTTGCTGACACCTTTATTTCAGAATTCTAGCCACCAAAATTGTGAGACAATAAATTTTTCTTGTTTTGAGCCACCTAGATTATGATACTTTAAAATAGCAGCACTAGAAAACTAAAACATAAAGTAAATAATGAATGTAGGGAGAAATATGTTAAAGAGAATAGATAAACAATAGAAAAAATCAACAAAACAAAAAGCTGTTTGTTTGAAAAATCAGCATAATTGACAAACATTATTTACACTGCCCAGAAAAAGAAAAAAGAAGAGGATTCAAATTAATAAAAATCAGGGAAGAAACAAGGCATATTGCCATCAAACTTACAGAGATAAAAGGATTTTAAAGAAATACTATTTAAAAATTTGTGCCAACAAATTAGATAACCTAGATTAAGTGGACAGATTCTTAGAAAGATGTGAACTACTGAAACTGAATCAAGAAGATAGAAAATCTGAATAAAATTTTAACAAGTGAAGAGGTTGAATTATTAATAAAATAATTTCCCACAAAGAAAGCCCAAGCCTACTTGAATTCACTGGTGTATTCAATCAAATTTTTAAAGAAAAAGTAATACCAATTTTTCAGAAACTTTTCCAAAATATAGAAGAGTGATCACTTGTTAAATCATCCTATAAAAGCAGTATTACCCTGATATCAAAAGAAGACAAGATGACAGTGTAAAATGCTCCAGTGTGGTATTTCACCACAGAATCTTTGAACAAGCAGTAAAAAAAAAAAAAAAAAAAAAAAAAAAAAAAAAAAAAAAAAAAAAAAAAAAAAAAAAAAAAAAAAAAAAAAAAAAAAAAAAAAAAAAAAAAAAAAAAAAAAAAAAAAAAAAAAAAAAAAAAAAAAA
>PVIY010000694.1:0-85483 GCA_004026745.1 Myrmecophaga tridactyla | reverse complement strand
TGAAAACACTGCTTTCAAAAGGCAAAGTTTGTAGCACACATACTAGTCAATCTCCTGGTCCCTGATAGAATGGTGAATAGCCAGCTTACACTCCCATTGTTCCAGAGGGAGAAGAGCAACCCCTAAATACATACTGTGGTGCCTAAATATTGGTACTGGTATATTGCATAGAAGTCTGAAGGACTGGACCAGGAAACTTGTCTTGAGGTTTCCCTCCAAGAACTTGTCCTGAAGGCAGATGCAGCTTGCTTAATCAAAGCCCTGAAGAAACTATTAAGACAAAGCAGCCTGGGGCAAGGAATTACCTCCATCAAGTCATATAATACAGCATCCTAGAGAGAGAAAATATATATCAGAATGGGTAGAAAGGACACAGAAATTCCTATAAATGGGATAATTCTTAAGGGCACAAGAAAATACAAGCCCAGGACAATAAATACTCTAAACAATACCACCAACCAAGGCAAAGGCAATTTGCAAAGGCTGTGAATGGTACTTTGGCTTGGTTTGTTTGTTTTGTTTTGTTGGTTCCTACACTGAAAGAAATCTGTCACCACTAACCAGATAGAAAATAAAAGAATAAGCAGTGCAAGGAATAAATCACAGAGTTAGCACTTTAAAATATTGAAACATGCAGTGTGCAGCAACATATGCAAGACAAACAAAAACAGTAAATGATGGCCAATTGAATGGAACAAGATAAATCATCAATGAAGAGTACAAGACTTTAATATATGAGAGAAAGATTTCAAACAAATTATCCTTAGTATGGTGAAGGAGATAAGGGAAAACAGGGGGAAAGAACTAAAGGATATCAGAAAAGCCATGAATAAACGATATGAGAATTTCAATAAAGATATAAAGAATTTTAAAAAGAGTCAATAACTTAAATGGAAACTTCCATAGGGTGTTTAACAGAAGATTGAAGCTAGCAAATAAAGAATCTGTTACTTGAAGACAAGAAAATTGAAATAATGCAGGGTAAGAAGCAGGAAGGCAAAAGAATTGAGAAAAGCAAACAGATCCTAAGAGACCTATGGGACACCAAATACACTTTATAGGATTCGGAGAAAGATAGGAAAGGGAAAAAGTAGCAGGAGGAATATTGAAAGAAATAATGGAAGAAAAGTTCCCAAATTTAACAGTCATGACCATGTAAGATCAGGAAGTGCAGCAAACCCCAAATAGAATAAACTTAAAGAGAACCATGTCCAGACACATAGTAGTCAAACATGCAAATACCAAAAACAAGGAGGCAGTTCTAAAAACTCCAAAAGAAGAAAAAACATGTTATGTATTAAGAAGCCCCCAATAAGATTAAGAGCTGATTTCTCACGAAGAACCATGGAGGCAAGAAGGCAGTTGAATTAAATATTTAAAGCTTTGTTACAAGCAGATGTCAATGAAAAATTGTATATGCAGCAAGACTATTTTACAAAAATGAGGGCATTTATGGCATTTCTGGAATAAACAAAAGCTTAGGAAGTTTTTAACCATTGGACATGTCCTATGATGCAAAAGGGAGTTCTTCAGACTGAAAAGAAAGGAAATTGGAGAGTGAATTGAAGCATCATACAAAAATAAACTCTTTGGTAAAGGTAAAAGTATGGTTAATTATCAATTCCAGTACTACTGTACTGGAATTTTTTGTATGTAACTCAACTGTTTACTTCCTAGGCCTTCTAAAATGAAAATGCATAAGAAGTAATGATAAATTTATGGTTTTAGACACACAAAAGATATAATTTGTAGCAAGTACAAAAACATGTGGAATGGAGAGGTATAGGAACAGTGTATATTTATACAATAGAAGTGAATTTGGTATCAAATCAAACATGATTGTTATAAATTTAGAATGTCAAATTTAAAGTCCATGGTAAACACAAATAAAATATAGAAAAAAATATATATAGAGAGAAAGAAATGTCTCGAAATTGTACACATTGAAAAATAAAATAAATTTAAAAATAGGCAATGGAAGAATAGAGGTACAAAAATATGGCTTGTAATAATTAAATAGCAAAATTAAACAAGAAAGTCATGGATTATCAGAAGTTACTTCAAATGTAAATGGGTTTAAAAAAGTGCACAGCTGGTTCAGTGGTAGAATGCTCACTTTCCATGTGGAAGACCTGGTTTTGACTCCCACACCATGCATCCCCACCAAAAAAATGTAAATGGGTTAAATTACCCATCAAAAGGAAGAGATTGACATAATGAATAAAAAACTATATGCTGTTTACAAGAAACTCACTTTAAATTCAAATATACAGGTAGGATGAAAGGGAAGAGAATGGAAACATGTCATGTAAATAATTAGAAAAAGAGATCTATACTAATATTAAATAAAACAGACTTTAAGTTAAAATTGCTTCAAGGGACATAGGAAGTTCCTATATACTGATAAAGGAGTCAATTAAACAAGGACATGTAATTATTATAAATATATGTGTACCTGATAGCAAAGCCACAAAGGATAGGAAGAAAATATTGACAGATTCAAAGGGAGAAATGGACAGTTCTAAATTAACAGTGTGAGATTTCAATACAAACAAGATGGAAAACAGGAAATTTCGCAAATACGTGGAAATAAAAAAGGCATTCTTTTTTTAAACATTTTTATTGTGAAATATAACATATATACGAGACGTATATAACATATTAAAAGTACATTGTAATGAACACAGAAGTGCAGAACATACAGGAGTGCATGGATGGGGTGATGGGGACTAGGAAGTAAGCCAAGTGCATTCTTGAACCTGCTACCCTCACCATCGCAGCCCCGTGAGCTGCAACTCACCTCACACCATATGCACATGAACCCCGTCACCCTCCCCCACTACCCATGCTCCAAGTGTGCCCACCCCACTCCACCTAAAGCCAGCACACATACCCACCCCACACCCCCACCTCAAGTGTAGCCCAACCCACCTTTCCTGCACCCCTCCTGGACACTATCTCCCCTTCCCTGCTCCTTGCATGCTGTGGCCAGCGCATGAAGGTTGCAGGTGGTAACCTCCATATCCAGGCTACAACTGCACCCACCAATAGATCACGTAGCTACATCCCACCCCCCTGCTCATCAGTTTTTGACGCTCCTAGACCTGCAAATGTGCCCCCAGCCATGCACGTCAGCTCTCAGAATATCAGTTTATGACACTTCTAGACCCACACATGCACATGGCCCCCAATCACATCCTTCAGCTCTAAGAACATAAGTTACAACACTCCTAGACATGCATAACACATGGACTTCAGTCATGCTTCCCAGCTCTGAGAAAGTGCTGACCTGTGCAGCCATGTCACATCTGCTCCCACCACAGGAAAGCATAATACTGACCCACTGTCATAGCTCTGTGCATGCGCACAAAGGGCCCCATGCCCAAGACCAGTGCACACAAGAGTTATGCCCCCCAAACCTGAGCACCCATGCAGCTACATTCTTCCTGGTCACTGGGCACCCACATTCACAAGCACCAGTTTAACATCCCCAACCTGTGCCTATACCTACACTGCAGTGCATCACCACACTGCATGTCCCACCATGTATCCTGCATCTAGCTACACACCCACCCTGCAAACACAAGGCTTTAGATTACTGAAGGAAATGAACTCCCAAAGCAATCAATAAAGACATTTTACATGTGATGAAAACAGCAGAAGAACACTAAGTATATCAAAGTGCAGACAGATATAGCCCAGCCTAATGACCAAATAAAACACCAGAGAAGACACAGATGCTGGATTAAGATCTAATTTTTTGAATGTATATTCTTTTAAAATGTGTACATTTTTGCATAATATGAATGCAAGTGTCAGGTGCTATATTTGAACTCCTATGCTTACTTTTTCTCATTTTAAAGAGTAGCAAATTAAAGATCCCCATGGAAGTTAATTCAATCCTTATAAAGGGCATAAATATAAACGTCTAAGAAGCCCAATGAACTCCAAACAGAATAAATCCAAATAGGCCTTTCCCAAGACACATACTAATCTGTCTGTCAAATGTTGAAGAAAAGCAGAAAATTCTGAAAGCAACAAGAAAAAAGCAATTTACTAAACATGAGAGAAATGACATAGACTGATTTAAGACTACTCAATTGGCACCGTGGAGGGAAAAAAGACAGTGATTTGATATATTTAAGATCCTGAGAGAGAAAGACTTTCAGCCAAGAATTCTGTACCCAGCCAAATTGTCCTTCAAAACTGAGAAGGAATTAAAAATGTTCACTGGCAAACAAATCTTGAAAAAAACTGTCAACAAGAGATCAATCCTACATGAAATACTAAAGGGAGTTCTGCCAGTTGAAAAAAAAGATAGGAGAGGAAGGTCTGGAGGATTGCACAGAATTGAAGAGTACAAGTAAGAGAACTTAAAGGATAAAAAGAGAAAGAGGGAAGAGAATATATAGATCTGACAAATAAACTGAAAAAGATAAAATGGTGAATTCAAGAAACACCTTTTCAGTAATACCTCTGGATGTTAACAGACTAAACATACCGATTAAAAGACACAGATTGGCAGAATGAATTAAGAAATATAATCCAGCTATATGCTGTGAACAAGAGACTCAGTTTAGACACTAGGCTAAAATAGATTGAAAATTAAAGGATGGAAAAAGATTTTCCATGAAAGTTGTAATCAAAAGGAAGTAGGAGTATTTATACTAATTTCAGACAAAATAGACTTTAAATGTAAAGACACCACAAGAGACAAAGAAGGACACTATATATTAATCAAAGGGACAATTCACCAAGAAGATATAACAATCATTAATGTATATGCTCCCAATCAAGGAGGTCCAAAGTACATGAGACAGATATTGCCAAAACTGAAAGGAGTGACTGATGTTTCAACAATAATAAGAAGAGACTTCAATGCACTACTTTTTTTTTTGATAGAACAACCAGACAGAAGATCAACAAGAAAACAGAGAAGTTAAACAATTTGATAAATGAATTAGACCTAACAGGCATATATAGGTCATTGTACACCAAAACACAAAGATATACATTCTTCTCTAGTGCTTATGGAACATTATCCAGGATATATCATATGCTGAAGCACATAATAGATCTTTATGAATTTAAAAACCCTGAAATTATTCAAAGCAGTTTCTCTGATCACAATGAAATGAAGCTGAATCTCAATAAGCACCAAAGAATGAGAACATTCACAAATATATGGAAATGAAACACAATTTTAAACACCCAGTGGGTCAAAGAAAAAATTGCTAGAGAAATCAATAGCTATCTGGGGATGAATCAAATAAAAATGAGAATACAATGTATCAGAATTTATGGGATGTGGCAAAGGCCATGCTGAGAAGGAAATTTATTGTGTTAAATGTTTATATTAAAGAACAAGAAAGAGCAAAAATCAAGGACTCAACTGCCCACCTGGAGGAACTTGAGAAAGAACAGCAAACTAACCACAAAGCAAATAGAAGAAGAGAAATAACAAAGATTAAAGCAGAGTTAAATGAATGGGGGAACAAAAGAACAATAGAAAGAATCAATAAAATCAAAAGCTGGTTCTTTGAGAAAATCAATAAAATTGATGGGCCACTAGCTAGACAGACAAAGCAAAAAAGAGAGAGGATGTAAATAAACAAAATCAGAAATGAGAAGGGGTGCATCATTACAGACCCTGAAGAAATAAAATAAATCATAAGAGGATTCTATGAACAACTATATGCCAACAAACTAGGCAACTTATATGAAATGGACAAATTCCTGGAACACACAAACAAGCTACATTGACTCAGGAAGAAATAGATCTCAACAAACCACTCACAAGTGAAGAGATTCAATCAGCCATCAGAAATCTTCCTACAAAGAAAAGCCCAGGTCCAGATTACTTCACAGGGGAAGTTTATTAA
Source organism: Myrmecophaga tridactyla (assembly GCA_004026745.1). NCBI lineage: Eukaryota > Metazoa > Chordata > Mammalia > Pilosa > Myrmecophagidae > Myrmecophaga > Myrmecophaga tridactyla. The sequence goes on along the minus strand of PVIY010000694.1, from coordinate 79,601 downwards.
ACATTCCAAAAAGAACTAACACCAATCATGCTCAAACTTTTCTAAAAAAAAGAGGAAAAAGGAACTCTACCTAACTCATTTTCTGAAGCTAATACCATTTTAATATCAAAACAGGGTAAAGATGCTTTAAGAATGGAAAACTATAGGTCAACCCCCCTAATGAACATAGATACAAAAATTCTCAACAAAATATTAGCAAATTGAATCCAGCAACACATTAAAAGAATTATATGCCATGACTAAGTGGAGTTTATACCAGGAATGCAAGGATGGCTCAACGCAAGAATCAATTAATGTAATACAGCATATTAACAAATTGAAAGGGAAAAATCACATGATCATCTCGATTGATCCTGAAAAATATTTGACAAAACTCAACATTCTTTTCTGATAAAAACACTCCAAAAGATAGGAATCAAAAGTAGCTACTTTAATATAATAAAGGGAATATATAAAAAACTGATATCCAGCATCATACTTACTGGAGAGAGACTGTAATTTTCCCCACTAAGATCAGGAATGAGACATGGCTGCTCACTGTCACCATTATTATTCAACATTGTACTAGAAGTTCTAGCTGGAGCAATGAGGCAGGAAAAAGAAGTAAAAGGCATCCAAATTGGAAAGGAAGAAGTAAAGCTTTCATTATTTACAGATGACATGATACTATTCTTGGAAGATCCTGAGAAATCTATAACAAAGTTATATGCATATGATGGAATATTATGCAGCAGTAAGAATAAATGATGTCTCAAAGCACATGACAAAATGGATGAGCCTTGAGGACAAAATGTTGAGTGAAATAAGCCAGAGAGAAAAGGACAGATACTGTATGATTCCAATTCTATGACCATGGAAAATGCGGCTGAGGATACACTTACGTAGAAGTAGATGTGTGAATGATGATGTATACTTATAAACAAATATTGTGCTGCTACAAAAAGGAATGAAGTCGTGAGGCAAGCAATGATGTGAATGAATGTGTGGGACATTTGGTGATGTAAAGTAAGCCAGAAACAAAAGAACAACAGTGGTATGGTCTCCTTTAGAAAATGCTTACAAGAGAACAGGGGCCTAGACTGTAAGATTTCATAGCGGACACATTTAGTCTAGAGTGGTAATTATCATTTCTGGATTTTGAGAGGATATATATATCCTGATATTTAGAGATAAGAATGAAGCTGATCAAGTTGGTGTTAATGTAATTCAGAACACACAGGGGTAAGGAAGACAATGTCTATATTTTAGAATCACACATACTCTTTGAGACCAAAGGAAGAAAGATTTCCTTTGGTCAGGAACTGAAATTTTCTGTAGTGCATAATCTAACTCAACTTATCTGTAAAACTCATTTGAACAATTGAAACATAGGGAGCACAGAATAAGAAAGAGGTCCTTTAATCCTGTATAGCTTAATGTAATGCCTGGATACATCCTAGAATATACTATGCAGATAATCAAAAAGTATTGGCAAAGTCCCTTGAGGAATTGGAGAACAAATATGGGACTATTAAACTTTACCATCAGGAAATTCCCTAATACTGTGTCAAACTTTAGAGACACCCAAATCACTAGACCATATCCTTGATCATGAGGCTTACTCTTGTGAAACTTATGTAGATAGTGGAGAAGCTTAGCTTAACTATATCTATGCCTAAGAGTTACATCTGTAGGACTTCTTTTCTTGCTCAGATGTGGCCTCACTCTCTCATTTCTTTACCCCCTTTTAGTTTGGAAAGTATCATCAATCACTCAATGCCAGGGCCATGTTCATGTTCCTCGACATGGCTACGATAATTCATATGGCATAGAGAGGTTATTCTGGAGCAACTGTCATGCAGGCTTCTGCTAGATATTGCTAAATTGCCATGGCCTGCCATATGCCAACAAACATATTTGCTAACCCTGAAGAACACTAGGTCCTAACTGAGACACTATAAAAGTTTCATGTGTTAAGTTTACTTTCCTGAAATCAATAACCTCCAGAGGATTCCTAGGGTAGATAAGTCCTGAAGCACAGAGAAGCCAGCATCTCCATGAATATCAACTAATTCCATTCCCTTACCTATATTGTTGACACTTCTTTTCAACATGAAAAGTTAGAATGGGCATAGTCCAAAGATCCTTATAGATTGGTAATAGGATCAAATGAGATGTGTAGGAGTTATAACAGAGAAGATAGGCATTAACAAATGAGTATGACTTCTGAATCACTATAATTATATTTCTTTTTGCGTTCAGTGTTTTGCAGCATGTAGAAGGAAAACCTGAAAACGTGGAATGACAACCAATACCAGATGTTGAACTCTGCTCTCTAATTACTTGTTATAATGTACTCTAAAAATTATTGAAGTTTTTGCATGTATGTTATATTTCAAAATGAATTTTTTTAAATAGACTGATCACAAAGGAAGAAACTATAATGAAGTTAAAAACAAAGCATAAAGTGGAGACAAATGAAATAGAGAATAAAAAACAATAGAAAGAATCAATAAAACCAAAACTTGGCTCTTTGAAAAGATCAATAAAATTGGCAAACCTTTGGCTATACTTACAGAGAAAAAAATGAGAGGACACAAATAATTAAATTCAGATCTCAAGGCACAGGTATTACTACTGACCCCACATAAATAAATAGGATTATAACAAAAATATTACAAAATTTAGACAAAATGGAAAAAAATCCTAGAAACACATAAAATACCTACCATATCTCAAGAAGAATTTTATCTCAACAGACTATTAGCAAATAAGGAGATTAATTCAGTAATATAAACCTCCCAATAAAGAAAACCCAGATTCAGATAGCTTAAAAGGTGAATTGTATCAAACATGCAAGAATTAACACCAATTCTGCTCACATTCTTCCAAAAATTGAAGAGAGAACACTCACTAGCTTATTCTATCAGGCCAACATCTCCCTAATACCAAAACCAAATAGACACCACAAGAAAGGAAAGTTACAAACCTATATTCCTTAGAATTGCAAAAATACTCAAGACAATATTAACAACCTGAATCCAATAGTATGCTAATAGAATTACACACTATGTCCAAGTTTGATTTATCCTGACTATGCAAGGATAGTTCAACATAAGAATATCAATCAATGTAATATACCACATTAATGTAATGAAGAAAAAAGAAAATTATCATCTCAATTGATAGAGAAGAGTATTTGACAAGATTCAGTAATGCTTCTTGATAAAAACCCTCTAGTAAATGAAGAACAGAAGGAAACTTCCTCAACATGCAAAAGAACAAACATGAAAAAAACACTCCACTAACATCAGACTTACAGGTCAAAAATTGAAACCTTTACCTTTAAGTTCAGGAAGAAGACAAGGAAGCCAACTGCTACCCCTTTTATTCAACATTATACTGAAAGTTATAGCCACAGCAATTAGGCAAGGAAAGGAAATAAAAGACATCCCTATTGTAAAGGAAGAAATAAAGCTTTCTGTATTTTTTGAGATGGCATGTTCCTATTCTAGAAAAATTATTTAAAAAAAGAAATCTACTATTGTTAATAAATGAATTCACCATAATAGCAAGGTACAAGAGCAACATGCAAAAATCAGTAGTGTATCCATACACTAGTAATGAAAAATTGGAAGAGGAAGTCAAGGAAAAAAATAAATTTACAACGGCAACTAAAAATATCAAATATCTGGGAATAAATTTAACCAAAGATGTAAATGACTTCTACATGGGAAACAAAAAATTCCACATCCATGGATTGGAAAACTAAATATTGTCAAAATGACAATAATACTTAAAGAAAATTTCAAAGTAAACACAATCCCAAACAGAATTCCAAAAGAAAATTAAATACATTATTGAAACTTTAAAAAAAAAAACAAAGAAATAAATTCCGGGTTAATAGATTTAAAGACTATAATAGTGCTATACTCCTCATCTGCAATATAGATAGCAGTACTCCTCAAACTGATCTGCAGATTCAATGCAATCCCTATCATTACACCAGCTACTTTGTAGAAATTGACAAACCAATCATAAAATTTATATGGAAATGAAAAAATGAAAGAAACCCAGAAAGCTACAAACAACTTTGACAAGGGTCAAGTTGGAGGACTAATTCTTCCCAATTTCAAAACTTAAGCATAAAGCTACAGTGATTAAGACAGTATGGTACTGGTATGAAAATAGATATATAGTTCAGTGGAATAGAATAGAGAGTCCAGAAATAAACCCTCATATTTATGGTCAATTTATTTTCAATACAGGGGCTTAGAAATTTCAATGGTAGAAAGACTAGTGTTTTCCAGAAATTGTGTTGGGACAACTAGATATGCACACAAGAAATGAAATTTTACCTTTATCTGATAACAACAAAAAAAATTCAAAATAAATCATGCACTGCATGAAAATTAAAAACTGTTGTGCCTCAAAGGACATCATAAGAGAAGTGAAAAGACAGTCAACAGATTATAATTTTTTGGAAAAATAACACTTATACAGAAAACAATAAATTTCAAAGCAAACCACAACAATTAATTGTAGTTCAAATTTCAGACTTTGATATGGGTTACAATTCCACAATTTTAGGTTTTTACTACTAGCTGCTCCAAGACACTGGAGACTAAAAGAAATATCAATATAATGATTCAGCAATCATACTCATTTGTCAAATCCTACCTTCTCTTTCTAATCTGACAATCACCTTTGACCTTTCTCCCACTCTTTAAGGGTATTTGTGCTATGCCCATTCTAGCTTTTTAATGTTAGAAGGGGCTGTCAATAATATGGGATAGTGAGATGGAACTAGCTGATGTTCTGGAGAGGCTGGCCCTTCTGCATTTCAAGATTTATCTGGTCTAGGGGCCCATCTGGAGGTTTTCAATTTCTGGAAAGTAACCCTAGTGCATGGAATCTTTGGAGAATCTCATATAACGCCCTAGGTGCTCTTTAGGGTACACAGAAATGGTTTTGATTGGGGTTTGGGAAACTATGATAGGAAGCAATGTATAATTGAAGTTTGAATAAGAATAGCCTCCAGAGTAGTTTCTCAACTTTATTTGAACTCTCAGCCACTGATAACTTATTTGTGACACTTTTATCCCCCTTCTGGACAGGATGGCATTGTCAATCCCATGGTGCCAGGGCCAGGCTTATCCCTGGGATTCATCTTCCATGCTGCCAGGGAGACCTTCACCACTGGATGCCATGTTCTGCATAGTGGGGAGTGCAGTGATTTCACTTGTACAGTCAGGTTTAGAGAGAGAGGGGCCACATCTGAGAAACAAAAGAGGTCCTCTGATGTGATTCTTAGTCATACCTATAGATAGGCTAAGCTTCTCAGCTACATCCATAAGCTTCACAAGAGCAAGCCTCAAGATCAAGGGCTTAGCCTATTGATTCGGGTGCCCTAGTGTTTGATACAATATCTGCGATTTCTCTCGTGGTAAAGTTTAATAGTTCCAAATTTTTTCCCAATCTGTCAAGGGTTTTTGCCAATACTTTTTGATTATCTGCTTAATATACTTTAGGATGTACTCATGTATTAATTAACCTATACAAGATTAAAGGCCCTCATTCTTATTCTGGGATCCCTTTATTTGGGTTGTTTAAATCCACCCATACAGGTTGAGCTAGGTTATGTACTACAGAGTGTTTAGGTTCTGGACAAAATAAACCTTTTTTCCTTTGGTCTCATAGAGTAGGTGAAGTTCTAAAATACAGACAGTGACTCCCTTACCCCTGTATTCTGAATTACCATAATCCTGACAAGATCAGCTTTGCTCTTATCTCTAAGTACCAACTTAAACATACATAAAACAACCTCTCAAAATCCAGAAATAACCTTTATCACTATAGACTAAATGTGATTGCTATAAGAGTTTACAGTTTAGGCCACAATTTTCTTATAAGTATTTCCTAAAGGAGACAGTACAATATTTGCTCTATAGTTTCTGGCTTATTTTGCTTCTACAGGTTCATTCACAACATTGCATACCTCACAACTTCACTCTTTTTTGTAGCAGCACAATATTTCAATATTTAATCATATGTATACACCATCATTCACTGATCTACTCAGTCAGTGCATCCTTCAGCCACCTCCATCCAATGGGCATCATGTATAATGTCCGAAGTCAGCAGCCCATCAACACTTTCAATATTAGATGATTTTATTGTTCCCAAGAGAAAAGTAACCAATAAACACACCTTCACCAATAGCAAAATCCAAACCTCCCCTTAATTGTTGCCCCACCTCCTATTATTTAACCCCAGTATTGCTGTGGTACTATTGGTGTTTTCGTGTTAAACATAGCCCGTAGCATGCAATAGCAGTTTTTCCCCTATACCCAAAATAATACACTTCTTGTAAAAGATTCATTCATTTGAAGTAGTCTATGAAAGAGCTTATTTATATTTGTAGCATTAATTGGTCAGACACATGGGTCTATATATCACCTTTCAATGATGTTCCCCTTCAATATTGTAATATTACTTACAGAACCACTAGTGAAGTGCTTTCACTTCCATCTATTCCCTTTCATTTAAGTTGAACTTCATTGGCTAACCATTCACCCATCTCTAGCTTTCATGTATTTCTAGGTCCCCTATATTTTGTATTCGAATCCTCTGACATTACTTTACCATGGTCATTAAGTGGAATCATAGAATACTTATCCTTTTGTGTCTGGTTTATTTCACTCGGCATTATGTCCTCAAGGTTCAGCCCAATTTTCATGTGCTTCAGGATGTCATTTCATCTTGCTGCTGCATAATATACCATAATATGTTTACTACATTTTGTTAATCCACTCACATTGTTGGGCATTTGGATTGTTTCTATCTTTTGGTGACTGTGAATAATGCTGCTATGAACATCAGTGTGGAAATGTCTGTTTGTGTCACTGTTTTCAGATCTTCTGGGTATATGCTGAGTGATTGTATAGACAAGTCATAGTACAACTCGATATTTAGTTTTCTGAGAAACTTAAAGATTGTCTTCCATAGTAGCTGAAACATTATACATTCCCACCAACAGTATATAAGCATCCCAATTTCCCCACATCCTCTCCAACCTTTCTAGTTTCCTGTTTGTTTAATAACAGCCATTCTTATAAATGTTGGGTGGTATCTTATTGTTTTGTTGATGTGGATTTCCCTTACAGCTAATGAGAATGAGCATCTCTTCATGTGTTTTTTAGGCATCTGTATTTGCTCTTCAGAAAAATGCCTGTTCACGTCTTTAACCCACTTAATAATTGAGTTGTTTGTTCTTTCGTTGTTGAGTCATATGATTTCTTTATGTAAATACGATATCAAATTTTATCCACTGTGTGATTTCCAAATATTTTCTCCCAGTGAGTTGGCTGCCTCTTCACCTTTTAAATAGTCTTTTGAGGAACAAAAGCATTTGATTTGGGGAAGTTCCCATTTATCTATTTTTTTTTCTTTTGCTGCTCATGCTTTGGATGTAAAATTTAGGAAGCTACCTCATATTACTAGGTCTTGAAGATGTTTTGCTGCATTTTCTTCTGGGAATTTTATCATACTGGTTCTTGTATTTAGGGGGTTAATTCACTTTGGTGATATTCAATTGGAATTTATCTGGGAATGATAAATTTTCAGATAAATTTTCCAAGTCTTCAAAGTAGGTTGTTGAAATTTTGATTGGCACTGCATTAAGTCTTTATATCAATTTGGGTAGAACTGACATCTTGAGTACATTTAACCTTCCTATCCATGAACAGGAAATGTTTTTCCACCTATTTAGATCTTCTTTGATTTCTTTTATCAATGTTATATAGGTTTCTGTGTACAGGTCCTTTACATCCCAAATTAAGTTAATTGCTAGATAGTTGATTCTTTTTTTGGCGTGGGCAGACTCTGAGAATCGAACCTGGGTCTTTGGCATGGCAGGCAAGAATTCTGCCACTGAGCCACCTTTGCACTGCCCATAATTGATGTTTTTAGTTGTTATTTTGAATGAAAATGTTTCCTTATCTCCTCAGTTAGGTCATTGAGTGTTTATAGAAACATCCTTGATTTTTGCACATTAATTTTCCATCCCGCCACCTCGCTGAATTTGTTTATCAGCTCAAGTAACTTTGTTGTAGATTTCTTAGGAATTTCCAAGTATAGTAATATGTCATCTACATGTTTGATTGAATTCCACTTTTGAAGCCATCTGACCCTGACATTCTCTTCGTAGAAAGATTTGTATGACTGTTTGAATTTCTTTACTTGTAATTGGTTTGTTGAGATCTTCTATTCCTTCTTGAGTCAGTGCAGCTAGTTCGTGTATTTCCAAGTATTTTTCCATTTCATCTAAGTTTTCTAGTATGATTGCATATAGTTGTTCATAGTATCTTCTTATGATATATATATATAGATATGTATATATCTTCATGGTCTGCAGTAATGACCCCCTCTCATGTCTGATTTTGCTTATTTGCATCCTCTCTCTTTTGTTCTTTGTTAGTCTTGCTAGTAGTCCATCAACTCTATTGATTTTCTCAAGGAACCAACTTTTGGTTTGTTATTCTTTCTCTAGTTCCTCCAAGTGAGCATTTAAGTCGTCGATTTTTGCCCTTTCTTCTTGTATAGAATAAGCATTTAGTGTAATGAATTTCCCCTTCAACACTACCTTTGTTACATCCCATAAGATTTTTATGTATTGTATTCTTGTTTTCACTCTTCTCAAGATGGGTACCGATTTCTCCAGCATTTTTTTCTCTGACCCACTGGTTATATAAGAGTATGTTATTTAATCTCCATACATTTGTGAAATTTCTCATTCTTTGGTGGTTATTGATTTCCAGCTTCATTCTATTGTGATCGGCAAAGTGCTTTGACTAATTTTACTGTTTCTAAATTCATAAAGACCTGTTTTGTGCCCCATCAAATGATCTATCATGGAGAATATTCCGTGAGCACTAGAGCAGTATGTTTATCCTGGTGTTTTGAAGTGTGATGACCTATATGTGTCTGTCAGGTCTAATTCATTTATTAAATTGTTTAACTTCTCTATTTCCTGATTGATCCTTTGTCTCATTGTTCTGTCTGTAGATGAATGTGGTACATTTAATCTCATACTATTATTGTTGAAACATCTATTGCTGCCTTCCATTTTGCCCATGTTGGTCTCATGTACCTTGGAGTTCCTTGAATGGGAGCCTAGGAATTTATGATTGTTATCTCTTCTTGTTGAATTGTCACTTTTATAAATACATAGTATCCTTCTTTGTCTCTTATTATGTCTTCACATTTAAATCAATTTTGTCTATCTGTATAGCTGCCTCTGCCTTCTTTTGGTTACAACTTGCATGGAATATTTTTTACCATCCTTTCACTTTCAATCTATTTGTATCCTTGTGTCTAAGATGAGTCTTTTGTAAGAAGCATATAACTGGATTTTATTTTAATCCATTCTTCCAATCTACATCCTTTAATTGATAAGTTCAGTCCATTAATATTCAAATTTATTACTGTAAAGGAATTTCTTCAATCCACCATCTTATCCTTTGGACCTTATTTGTCAAATCTATATATTATTCTCATTCTTTATTTTTTTATCCTTTTAGTTATCCTTAGTTGTACTTTTCAATTCTGTGCCCTTTTCCAGCCCTCCCTCTCTGGTCTTCTTTTCAGCCAACAGAGCTCCCTTTAGTATTTCTTTCTTTCTTTTTGTTTGCATGGGCAGGCACCGGGAAATGAACCCGGGTCTCTGGCATGGCAGACGGGAACTCTGCCTGCTGAGCCACTGTGGCCCCTTTTAGTATTTCTTGTAGGGCTGTACTCTTGTTGACAAATTCTCTCAACATGTGTTTGTCTGTGAAATTTTTATTCTCTCCCTCACTTTTGAAGGACAATTTGCTTGGGTACAGAATTCCTGGCTTGAAGTCTTTCTCTCTCAGGATCTTAATTACATCATGTGATTGTCTTCTTGCCTCTATAGTGCCCATTGAGTAGTCTAAATTCAATCTTACATGCTGGTTTGCAAGGATGTGTGTCCCCTAGTAAAACCATGTTTTAATCTAAATCTCATTTATAAAGGCAGAATAATCCCTATTCAACACTGTATGTTTGAAACTGTAATTAGATCATCCCCCTGGAAATGTGATTTAATCAAGAGTGGTTGTTAAGCTGGAATGGGTGATGACATGTCTCTACCCATTTCGGTGGGTCTTGATAATTTTCTGGAGTCCTATAAAAGAGGAAACATTTTGGAGAATGGAGGAGATTCAGAGAGAGCAGAACAGAATTACATAGCCATGAGAAGCAGAGTCCACCAGCCAATGGCCTTTGGAGATGAAGAAGGAACATGCCTCCTGGAGAGCTTCATGAAACAGGAAGCCAGGAGAAGAAGCTAGCAGATGACATTGTGCTCGCCATGTGCCCTTCCAGATGAGAGAGGAATCCTGTCTGTGTTCACCATGTGCCTTTCCAGATGAGAGAGAAACTCTGACTGTGTTCGCCATGTGCCTTTTCACTTGAGAAAGAAACCCTGAACTTCACCAGCCTTCTTGAACCAAGATGTCTTTCCCTGGACACCTTAGATTGGACATTTCTATAGACTTGCTTTAATTGGGACATTTTCTCAGCCTTAGAACTATAAACTACCAATTTATTAAATTCCCCCTTTTAAAAGCCATTCTGATTCTGGTATATTGTATTCTGGCAGCTAGCAAACTAGAATAGTCTTATGTGGTCTCCCTTGCATGTAGTTTATCATTTTCTCTTGCCACTTTCAGCTTTTTCTGCTTCTCTTCAACATTTGACAGACTAGTTAGTATGTGTCTTGGAATAGGCCAATTTGCATTTATTCAATTTGGGGTTTGTTGAATTTCTTTCAATTGCATATTTATGTATTTTAGAAGGGATTGGAAATTTTCTCCCATTATATTCTCACCTAATCCTAATAGCCCTTTACTCTTCTCTTCTCCTTCTGGGACACTGATGAGTCTCATGTTTTTTGCACTTTGTTTTGTCCATCATTTCCCTGAGATCCAATTCAAATTTTTCTGTGTTTTTTGCGATTTGCTCTTTTGTGTTTGAAAGCAGTTGTCTTTTTTCCTCTAGTTCACTTATTTTTTCTTCTGCCTCTTCAAATCTGCTGCTCAGTGTTTCTAATATACTTTTTATTTGGTCTACAGCATCTTTAATCTCTCTTATATCTCTTTTTCTGTTATTTGTTCAAAATCTTCTTTATGCTCTTCTAGTTTCTTCTTTATCTCTTTTATATCATTAGCCAACCCATTGATTTTATTTAGTAGAGTTATATGAACATCTATGATTAATTTTTCCAAAATCTGTGTCTCCTCTGGTGTTTTAATTTGATCATTAGGCTGGGCTATATTTGTTGGCATCTTCATATGCTTCATGATCGTCTGTTGCCTTTGAGGCATGTAAATATGTTTGAAGAGTTACTTTGGAAGTTGATTCCTTCCAGTAGTCTAAGGCTTTGCATTTGTGGGATGGGTGTGGAGCAGGATGTGAGACATGGGGCTGGGCACAGCAGTGAAGTGATGAGTTGGGGTACTGGTATGGGCATGGGTCTGGGATGCGACTCTGGTACTTATGAGTGTGGGGTGTGGGGAGCAGTGTTGTGGAGGTTCAGTGCAGGGGCTGTGGGGTGGGAGGTTACAGCTTGGGCAGGCCTTGGAGCACATAAATAAGGAGGAGTGTGGGGGACTCAGAGTTCGGGTATGGCAGGAAATGAATGGGGAGTTGTGTATAGGTATGGGTCCTCATGCGTGGGAAGGATGTGGGTGGACACATGAAGCGTGGTGTTCATGAGTATAAGGTTGTGGGATATGAGGCACAGGTAGGGGCACAGGGAGGACAGAATGTGGGTACATCTTTTCTCAGGTAGAATGTGTCCAGGGCGACTGAGATGCAGATGTGAATGTGTGCTGGGGTGGAGAGCAGGTCTTGGTTGTTGCATGACATGGGGTGGGTGGGGCTCTGATGCAGGTGCACAGGTTCATGTAGGGTGGGGCAAGAGTTCATGACTACACAAGCTGTGGGTTGTGTGATACAGACAGGTGTGTGAGCAGAGTGCTTATTCTGGGTGTCGGATGTGGATGTACATGTTTGCAGGGAAGGTGGGTGAGGTGCAGGGCTGAAGATATCACTGTACAGATGTTTGGGTGCCTTACAGACAGGATGTGGTTGTGTACATGCATGGTCTGGGTGGCAGGGCCCTGGTGTGTGCATGCATAGAGCTCAGCGACAGTGTTTCAAGGTTGTACCTGCATGGGCTGGAGCTAGATGTGGCCCAGATATGCAGGTCTGTGCTTGTCCAGAGGCAGTGGAGAGTGTGGGTGTGTGGGTGTGTGCGCATGTGTGGGGCCAGGGTGGTGGGGCACAAGGCTGAAGGTGGTGGGGCATGTATGTATGCCAGAGTGGGCAAAATACATGTGTGCACATGCATGTTTGTGCCCACGAGGTGGCCAGACGTTGATGTGTGCATGCACAGAGCTCAAGGGCTCAGGGCACGGTTGTGAGACTGTGTAGGCTTGGGGTGGGTATATCCCAAGTATCCAAATGAATGCCTGAAGCCCAGATGCACAGATTAGTGCCTGCAGGGGACAAGGAGAGGGAGATGTGGGGCAAGGGGCTGGTTGCAGGTGCACAGTTCTCAGGAGGGACAGGGTGAGAGTGTATGCATGTATAGGAGAGGTGGGTCTGTCTGGGGCAGGTGTGTGCATGTGCATGGGGCAGGGGTGTGGGGTAAGTATGCCCAGAGTTGCAGTGCAGTGATGCAAGGTTGTGGATTGTAAGTTGGGGACAGCATACATGGGTATAGCTGATCAAGGAATGCAGTTTGGCATACTTCCTTGTCCATGTCTCCCTGTCAGTACACTCCTGAGGGCTCCTGTCCTCCATTTAGATAGGGGCACATTAAGGTGTTTGCACTAGCTGGGTGGTATTCCATTCTCTGTATCTCAATTCTTCAGCTTTTGCAACCAGGGCCTCCCTATGTAGTGTGGAACACGCTTTCTGATCACATACACCCTGGGATCATTGTCTCAGTCATTTTTCTGTCACTTCTCCAGCTGTTCCTTGGAACAGGGGTGAACTCAACCTATTCTATTCCACCACCTTCTCAGGACTCTGGCCAAAGGATTTTAATAAACATTTCTCTAAGGAAGATACAGCTAGAGATGGCCAATAATCCCAGGGAAAGATATTCAACATTATTAGTCATGAAGAAGTTGAAATCATAGCCAAAATGAGATATGACTAAATGCAAACATGGATGTCTATAATAAACACACAAAATTAATAAATGTCGGTGAAGGTTTGGAGAAATGGAATCAGTCATACACCGCTGGTGGGGATGTAACATATTGCAGTCACTTTGGAAAATAGTCTGGTGGTTCCTCAAAAACATAAACATGAAGTTACCATATCATCCAGCATTCCACTCATAGGCATTTACCCAACAGAATTGAAAAACGTATGTCCAAACAAAAACCATTACATGAATGTTCATATAGCCTAACTCACAACAGCAAGAAAATAGAAACAACCCAAATGTCCATCAACAGATGAATTTGTCAACAAAATATATTATATCCATACAATACAGAATTGTTTCATGAAATATTCTGAATATTCTGCCACAGAAGGGAATCAAGTCCTGATGCATGTTAAAATGTGGATGAAACATGAAAACATTATGTTTAGTGAAAGAAGTCAGACACAATCAGCCACATATTTCATAATTGCATTCACACAAAATGTCTAGAGTTGGCAAACCTGTAAGACAGGGAGTATATTAGTGGTTGCCAAAGGCTGAGAGAAAGTGGGAAATGAAGTATGGATGAATGTTATGGATGTGGATTTGTGATACATCTAACAATTTCCCCAAAAAGATATGTTCAAGTCCTAACCTTTGGTCCTATGAATGTGAACTAATTTGTAAATAGGGCAAACTACATCAAGGTGGGCCTTAATCCAGTATGACTGCAGTCTTTCTAAGGGGAGGAACTTCAGATGCAGTCAGAACAAGCCAGAGGAGAGAGAATACAGATTACCTTGTTACAAGAGTCAGAGATACCTCTTATAAACCAAAGAATGCCAAAGATTGATGATAAGTCAGCATCAGAAAGCTATGCACATTGGAGTAATTCTGGCCATGCTGATAAATTCATTTTGGACTTCTAGCCTCTAAACTGTGTGTCAAGAAATCCTGTTGTTTAAGACAAACATTTTTTAGTATCTGTCAATATAACATAGAAGCTCTGGCATACTAAGACATTTTTATGTGGAGAGGGGGAGAGAGAGAGAGAGAGAGAGAGAGAGAATGAGAATAGTGGATGCTTCATTATACTTTATAGTCCTTGGTTCCTTGGTTTCAATCCCTTTTGAGGATTGCCTGCAATCTTTGCCATTGTATTATATTAGTGAAACTACATAAATTACTGCCCACACCAGAACAAATAGTCATTAATATTTTATCCAAAATAGCTTTAAACCAGTACTATCTCAATGAATCTTGGACAGAGGGTTTCCCTAGTAATGTAAAATGCCCCATTGTCATTCCAACTTAAGTTTTTCTCAAGGGTATTTTTGCTACTTACAACCAAAAGGAAACCTAAGACAAACCTTAATTGTAAAGTCAATGTGAGGTAATTTACCATTTTGTTTGAGGCAGGTCACTTCCTCTTCTCCTTTTATACATCTTTGATTCCAAGATGCTAACCACAGGAGAGAATGGCGAAGAGGTTAGAACTGCACTCAAAATGATGGTTATATGATTGAGCTACATAGTTAATGAATATTGCTGATTAACAGCATGCTGTTTATGACTTCCTCAAAACCTTCAATAATGATTTTTGTGTATCTGATATCATGGATCTTCCATGTTTCTGTCATTTTCCTACGGTATATATAATTAGCAACTATGTCTACTTTCTCAATTGACTAATACATCTCAGGAATTTCATCTTTGTTTTCACAAAACTATATGAAGGTCATTTCAGGTTTCCTTGTTCAGAATACATCTGGCTTGGATCATGAAAGAAACAATTTAACTTCTTAATTTCTGCATGAAGTAGGAGGGCTAGGGTTGAAATAAGAAAATATGTTTTTTTCCTAAAGCACCATTACCCATGACAAAATAATGCATCAACAGAAATGACAGCTAATACTCCAAGAAATAGCCATAACAATTCACAATCAATATATAATCCTGTATGTATTTTAATAAATTATCTCTATTCACATAATTAACAAATATTGATTATGATGACTGAAGTATGCCCAGAATATTTTCTGGCTTTATCTGTAGCACGTATTTCACTGTAAGATCTAAAGTAGAAAAAACACTGCTAAGTATCACCCACTCTTCTTTTAAGTATGTTAGGTTTTTCACCTCAAAATGATCTCTAATAGTAACAAAATATTATAAGAATTGTCAAAGCTGAGTGTGAGTACAGCTGAGAGGAAGATTAGGTCACCAGAAGGAAAGGTAGAGGATAAAGACTGGGACTGTATAACTTAACAAAACCTAGGGTGGTGATGGTGATTAATTGCACAAATATAAGAAAGATTCACATGAACTAAAATAAATGTATGCCACTATTACAAGGTAATATTAATGGGGTGGTATATGTGCAAATATAATTAATACAAAATAGTCTATACTTAACAGTAACATTTTAATATTCTTCCACTAATGGTAACAAAGGCTCTAAACCAAAGCTAAATGTCAATAATAGGGGGATATAAGGGAAGAGTATGGGATTTTTTTCTTTCTTTTTGGAAGAAATGGGAATGCTTTTATGCAGATTATGGTGGTGAATGCATAACTAAGTGATTATACCAGGAGCTATTGATTGTACACTTAAGCTGGAGCGTACATATTCTGAGATGCACCTGAGTATTAGATTAAGTATACAGATTTCCAAGGCATCATTCCCTTTCTGGACCCCACGTGTTTGGATTGTTTAAATGAGCTATCCAGAAGGCTGATATAGATTGTGTGTTACAGAAAATGTAGGTCCTAGACATGATAAACCTCTCTGCCTATAGTTTCATACAGTAGTTGAAGCTCTAGAGTACAAACACTGTCATACTTTGTACTGTATTCTGACTTACTTTGGTCCTAATCAGATTGGCTTCATTTTCATATCTAAATTTAAACTTGATCTCTTTTTCAGTTATTTTAACAGTTGTTGTATATAGCCATGCTGACATTCAGAGCTCTAGAACTCCAGCTCTGAGTCCAGTTTCTAAGGACTGGAGTACAAATATGGAGCTGTTAAACTTTCTCATCTAGGGAACACTTGGTACTCTCTGTAATATTAGGGAACCCCAAGAAAAGAGGCCAAGCACTTGATTTTGAGGTTTGCTCTTAAAACAATTATTTCTGTTGTTGAAAAGCTAAGACTACCTATAATTATATATAAGAATTGCTTGAGGAAATCTCTTTTGTTGCTCAGATGTAGCATCTCTCTATATATACCCAGCTCTGCAAGGAATATCATTACCCTTCCCCTTATGTGGGACATTACATTCTGGGGTGAAAGTCTCCCTGAAAATGTGGGGAATGACTCCCAGGGATGAGCCTGGCCTTAACACTGAGGGATCAAAATGGCTTCTTGGCCAAAATGGGGAAAAGAATTGTAACAAAACACGATATCAGTGGCTAATAGAGTTTACTTAGAGTTGAGTGGTTCTTATGGAGGCTACTGTTATGTAAGCTTCAGCTACATATTGCTAATTCCCACTATCTGCCAAACCCTAAGCAACATCATTCCTGTTAGCCCTTGTGCTGTAACTGACCACTACAAACTTTTCAAACCCTATTTTACTTTCCTGAAACCTGTAGCCTCCAGAGGGTTCCTAGACCTGACAAGTCCTAAAACCCAGAGAGGCCAGCCTCCATACGAACATCAACTAATTCTAGTCCCCTCTCCTATGTTATTGACATCACTACCCAGAGAGGCCAGCCTCCATACGAACATCAACTAATTCTAGTCCCCTCTCCTATGTTATTGACATCACTTTTAAATAAGAAATATTAAAATGGGCATAACCCAAAGATCCATATAGAGTGGGAGAAGGGTCAAAGGAGAAAGAGGAGTTATAGCAGAGAAGACAGGACTTAACAAATGGGTATGACTGCTGAATTACTACATTGATATTTCTTCTAACTTCCAGTGTTTTAGAACAGCCAGAAAGAAAAACTTGAAATTGAGGAATGGTAATCCATACCAAACTTTGAAATCTCTTCTGTAACTACTTGCTAAAATGTACTTTGATAATTATTGCTTTTTCTTGTTTTGTGTATATATTATATTTCACAGTAGAAAACCTTAAAATTTGAAAAAGCATATATAATATGGTGACCTATAAAAAACAATTTCTAAGATTCTATTTTTAAAATGCTATATCTTGAAATTCATTTCAAATTTTGCTTCCTCCTCTCAACACTCAGTACAATGCTGATATATAGCATTTTTTAAAAGTTGGGAGAGGAATAATGATGTAATGTTCTTATGCAAAGATCATAATTTCAATCATAGTAGAATAAGTCCAGACAGGTTTATTGTATAGATACAACAAGAAATCTTGTAGACATTCAAGGATTAAATTCCAGTTCTGTTTGGCCAACTGAACTGAAACTGGAAAGACAGATAATGGACCTATATTTCCTATCTCTCATGGATCACATATTGTCTCATCTATGTTGCTATTTGGGCATCTACCCCATTCACCTACTTATTTTACAGTTTCTTTTTCCTTTTTGTATATGTTTTTCTGATCCTCCATACTTGGCAGCCTTGCTGTGCCTTTGATTTGTCCTTGGGGTGACTCTAGCACAAATTATTTATGACCTTTTTATTCAAGCACTTTTTAATTGCCATAAATTATCAGTACCTTAATTCAAAATTATAATGGGTCATACTCTGATTACCTTGTTGGCACACCTCTGGCCAAATGTCTATCTCTGATACAATCAGCTAATGGCAAGGTTTGAGATCATTACTAGGCAAGACTACCCCATTTAGATGTTATGTGTGAAAAAAAATTTACCTGAGAATGGGTTTGGCAAGTAAACAATGATTTGAATATCTAATATAGCAATAGATTTTCTCTATATAGAATATTACATGCACATAAATCTTGAGTAATTCACACAACATTCATAGAATCATTCCATTTTAGATTCAAAAGACAATTCCATCATTTTCTAAATTAGGAAACTGAGGATTAGAGATGTTATATGGCTTGCTTAAGGTGATTTAGTTGTTATTGCACACAGCCATACCTCCCTCTCAATCTTGGTTACTATGCAGGTTTGAAAGGATTATGTGCCCTAGAAGAAATATGCTTTAATCCTGATTCATTTTGTGGAAGCAGCCATTTCTATTAATCCTATTTCTATTAATTAATTGTTTAGTACTGTTGGTTGGAATCTTGATTAGATTATCTCTCCACCGGATGACACACCCAATTGTGGGTATTAATTAGAGGAAAATGTGACTCTGTCCATTCCAGGTGGGTCTTGATTAGTTTACTGGAATCCTTTAAAAGAGTAAACATTTTGGAAAAAGTTTGAGAGCCATGAGAACTATGAGAACTTATGCAGCCACAGACCTTTGGAGATGAACAAGAAATATGCCCCTGGGGTTGCTTCATGAAACAATCAGCCTGGAGAGAAAGCTAGCAGATGTCACCATGTTCACCATGTGTCTTCTCAGTTGAGAGAAAAGCCCTGAATTTCATCAGCTTTTCTTGAGTGAGGGTGACCTCTTTTTGGCACCTTAATTTGGACATTTTTATAGACTTGTTTTAATTTGGACATTTTCATTGCCTTAGAACTGTAAACTTGCCACTTAATACATTTCCCCTTATAAAAGCCATTCTGTTTCTAGTATATTGCATGCCAGCAGCTTGCAACCTAGGACAGATTTTGGTACCAGAGAAGTGGGTTGTTGCTGGAGTTTGTAAATACCAAACAAGTTGGAATGGCTTTTTAAATGTATAACAGGAAGATTCCGGTGGAGTTGTGAGGAGCTTGATAGAGAAGGCCTAGAATACTTTGAAGAGACTTTTGTAGAAATGTGGACTATAAGGATACTTCTGACAAGGATCTAGGTAAGAATGAGATGTGTGCTATTGAGAACTGGAAGGAAGGTGATCCTTGTTTTAAAACGGTAGATCATTTGACAAAATTGACTAGTGGCTTTGGCTGGAAGGCAAATTTAAGAAGCCATGAACTTGGATATTTAGCAGATGTGATTTCTACATTAAATGTGGAAAGTGCAGACTGGCTTCTTTTGCAGCTTATAGCAAAATATGACAGGAAGAAGATAAGCTGAGAACTTAACTCTTGGATATGCATAAACCAGAAATTGATGTTCTAGAAAATTCTGGACTTCCAGAAAGGGAAACCCCAGATAATACTGCCCCATGTGAAAATTTAATGAAATGTGGAATCAGGCAGCCATTTTAGAAAAAGCCAGGATTGGAGATGGAGTTATCCAGGAAGGATTTGTGGAAACTCCATCTGTCTGATGGGCATGATCCTTGCTTACTACATAGAAGGCCAGGAAGAGTGCTGCAGGATCTGTATAAATAGAACCTCTGCCAGTCTGGACTAAAAGACCCAGGTGAGGGACAAAGTGAAGGTAGGACATTTTCAAAGGCAGACCATGGAGGCTAATGTCTGATGAGGTTAAGAGACTTAGGGACAGGAGAGTGGACCAACCCAAGTACTTGGAGAGGGTGAGTTTGCCCTGAAAGCAGAAGGTGGGTTTTCCACGTCATTGCAGTGGAAGAGTTGTGTCACCTCATGCCTTGGAGGGGATGGAGTACATTCCTTGGGCCTTGGAGAAAGCCTGACTCCCACCACATGGAGAAGTTGAGTGTGTGTCCACAAGATGGCAAGGACCCCATGTTTGGACAGGGTGGAGACAAGAAAAATGTGGTCTCTCCAATGTTCCCTAAGGTTGCATTTGGAGAGAGGCAGGCTACTGCATAGGCCCTTGGTGAGGGTGGGATAGGCACTTTCTAAAGCCCTGAACATAAATGACTCAGACTTTGAAATTTAATGGAGTTTTCCCTGCAGGTTTTCAAAACTGATTGGGTCCAGTGACCCCTGTGTTTCTTCCAATTTCTCCCTATGGAAATGGGAATATGAATCCTATGACTATTCCTCCTGTTCCTCCTATGTATCTTGGGAGCAGATAAATTGTTGAATTTTAAAGGTCCAGAGCCAGAGGAGAATTTTGCTTTAGAACAGACCATGCCCATAACAGACTTTGATGAGACTTTGTACTGGCTTTAACCTTGTATTATATTTGTATTCTTACTGAAATGGTTTAAGGCTTTTGTGAAACTTTGATGGAGTGAATGTATTTTGTATTTGGAAAAACATGTTTTTTGGGGCCCATAGGGTGGAATGTGCTGGTATGAAAGGATTATGTGCCCTAGAAAAGCCATGCTTTAATCTGGATCAATCTTGTGGAGGCAGCCAGTTCTTTTAATCCCTGTTCAGTACTGTAGGTTGGACACTTGGTTAGATTATCTCCACGGAGATGAAACACCCTATTGTGGGTTTTAACCTTAGTTTAGAGGGAGATCTGACTTCACCCATTTCAGGTGAGTCTTGATTAGTTTACTGGAATCCTTTGAGAGAGGAAACCTTTTTGGACAAAGCAGCAGAGCCACATGAGAGCCATGAGAACCACGAGAGCCCATGCAGCCAGAAACCTTTGGAGATGAAGAGCTTCATGAAACAAGAAGCCTGGAGAGAAAGCTAGCAGATGTTGCCATGTTTGCCACATGCTTTTCCAGTTGAGAGAGTAAAGGTAACCTCTTGTTGGTGCCTTAATTTGGACATTTTTATAGACTTGCTTTAAGTTAGACATTTTCATGGCCTTAGAGCTGTAAACTTGCAACTTAATAAATTCCCCCTTATAAAAGCCATTCTGTTTCTGTTATGTTGCATTCTGGCAGCTTGAAAACTAGAACAGTGTCATAGTCAGGTTCATGTGTCAGTTTGGCCAGGTGGTGGTACCTGTTTGCCTGGTTAGGCAAGTGCTGTCCTATGTTGCTATGAGGACATTTCATAGAATTAAATCATGATCATGTCGGCTGCATCCACAGCTGATTCCATTTGTAATCAGCCAAGGGAGTTATTTTCTGCAATAAGTGATACTTAATCTAATCACTGGAAGCCTTTTAAGGAGGATTCAGAAGAGACAGACTCTCTTCTCTACCTGCTTTGGTTGGTGAGCCTCTCCTGTGGAGTTCATTCAGACCCTCCAATGGAGTCATCAGCTTCACAGCCTGCCCTATGGATTTTGGACTCCATGTTCCCACAGTTATGTGAGACACTTTTATAAATTTTATATTTATGGATATATCCTGTTGATTCTGTTTCTCTAGAGACCCCTAACTAATACAAAGAGTTACTCTATTAATTTGCTAAGAATTTTTTATTTCCCTAAATGTGAAGAAAAAGTTACTTCATGCACAATCTGTTTATAAATTATTGCAAATAATAGAATGTAAATTAATGAATTTTAACTGTATCTGATAAGATATTATGACAATGTAATTTTAAAACTAAGAAAAGCAGATGGATTGATATGTTGCAAATACAGGCTGCTTTCTATATATAAGCAACAAAATAATAATGATGCACCAGGGAGCAACCCACAGTTAAAACATGCATGGAGGGTGGCTGCCATGGCTCAGCAGGCAGAGCTCCGACCTGCCGTGCTGGAGGTCTGGAGTTCAATCCCTCGTGCCTCCTGACCATATGCAAATTAAAAAAAAAAACATGCATGGAACAGATGTGCAGTAAGTATAAGCTAATGGTGTTAATACCTTAATTCTGATATAATTACACTTCAAATAAATTATTCTTTCAAATATTTAGTTAGTTTGTATGTGATCAGTATGTTTCCTAAATAGAACATTAGACTCTTTTGCTTTGGTACCCTTGTCCCTCCTGTAGGGATCATGCTCATAATTTTAGAAGACGTCCTAGTAACATAGCACAAATGTAAATTTCATTTCCAGACAAATTAATGTTTAATATGTTCCAAGAATTCTATATTCTGCATATATATTTCTTATTCCACATATTCTATATGTAGATATAGAGATTTATCATAGGAATTGGCTCATGTGACCGTGAAGATTGATAAATCTGAATACTGTAGGGCAGGCCACATGTTGGAAATTTCAGTGAAGGTTTCTATGAATTTCCCAGGACAAGTTTCAAGGTGGAATTTCTTCCTACTGACTGCTGAAATCAGTAGTTTTCCCTTTAAGGCTTTCAATTGCAGGGATGATAATTCTCTTATTACTGAAACCTATACACTTTGTTGATTGCAGGTGGAATTCACTATAGACACAATCAACTAATTATTTGAATCTACAAAATACCTCACAGTAACAATTGAGCCAGTGCTTGCTTGATCAAACAACTGGACACCAAACCTAACCAAGTAGACACCTGAGATTTACCATCACGTAAAATGTTCTGAGGTTGAAACATAAGGTGGTTGGAGATGGTTCCCAGAAGAAAGTTATTTGGACTATAGAATAAGAGCTAGAATTTTTTAAGGCCAGTGTCCTAGACTACAGAGCATATGGATTGAGTTGCCTTAAAGAGCAGAGAGGAATGATAGGATCCCTATCAAATCTGGAGATTCCTAAATGGGACAAGTAGAACACAAATCAATAACCTGTTTCATGGCTTCACACATAGATAGTGGCTTTGAACAAACCATTCCAAAATAGGGCAGTTCCATAGACTACCAGTCTATCTATGAAAATTGTACCTAGCACTCACTTATCTGCAAATCCTGCCAAGAGCTGCGCAGAAACATTCTGCACAACATAGGAATTTTCTCCTCTCTCTAGCACCATGCAATCTGGTAGCAATTTGTGTCCTCTGTGTGTGTGTGTGTGTGTGTGTGTGTGTGTGTGTGTGTGTGTGTGTGTCTCCACAACTTCATCATTTTTGTTTACCTCATCCTGGGGCAAGAGAACAAAAAACCACTTGTGGATTGGAAAGTTATAGGCCACTGATGATTTGTTAATCTGTTTTGTTCTTGGTCAGTCTGATAGTAAAATAATATATACCATAGCTTCTCAAGGAATTGTAAATAAATATTTTGATATTTTACACAAAAGCAATAAAACTGGAGACCTATTCTAGGGTTTTCTTCTAAAAAAACTGAAATGGCACTACTTTGAGCTGGCAGCTCACAGTCTAATCTGAGAAGAAAAATTAACAATATTTGAAAAGCTCAAGGAATGCTAACAAATGAAAACTAACACAGCTGAAAATAAATGCAAATACAAAGGCTTAAGAGTCTAGAATACAAATAATTGAAAATGGTGATAGTAAGGAATTAAAAGTGGAGGCAGCAAAAAGCAGGGTTAATCAAGAAATATTCAAGGAGGGACTGAGTACAGATCCTGATTTCCAGAGGACAGAGTTTGTCATTATTCACAGAAAGATATGATCAAGCTTGAAGGTTTCAATATTTTGTTTACTTCCAGCATTTGATTGAATGAACCAGATTATTGAAGGTCCAGAGGTTCTTGTTAAAATACTGTAGACACCTGACTCTACATCTCTTCAGTTTCTCTCTGAAGTTTTACTCTGGATATACTCCACACTAACTTGTCCTAACACTCTCAGTGCCCCTTTCTTATTGATTAGATTTGTTTTTCAAGCTGTTCCTGGAGGAATTCTAAGGAGATGGAGTCAAATTAGAGTACCAACTTCTTTAAGCTATTTTCCTGCAGTTCACAAGCTCAGTAGCTGCCCTTCAGTGAGTCAATGTAGAGGACAAGTCTCACTCCTCATGTCTTTCTTTGTTTTGCTTTAACCCTTCTCAACCTGCTTCCCAGGTCTCACTGCCCCCACCCCCACAACACAAGCTTCTTCTTTTAGGAACAAAAGACAAATGGCTGTTTTTCTAATTTTTATGAGCATTGCTAACCTGTTTTAAATCATAGAAAGAACAAATCAGCAGAAAATCTGTGATATAATATTTAGCACATTCTTGGACTAAAAATCCTTCTATATTACTTTTTCTGAAATGCTTTAATTAAGGATACATAAGGGAAGGCAAATTTTTTTTCACCTCCTGAAATAGCCTGAGGTTTGATCTTCTGCTGACAAGCCATCCCTAAAGGTATTAACACAACAAATGCCAAAAAAGAGACTGTCATGAGAAGTAAAACACCTACCTGCATCTCATTGCTTTCTTTTTGTGTGAAGCTTTTGCTTCACAGAGTGATACAAGATCCAGTTGTAAAGAGACAGTATTTATTGCAAACTGACATAAGCCAATTTGATTAAACACAGCACAAGTATTTTTGGTAGGTAAGGATTATCACTAGTAAGTTTGAAGTGACTGATGGTTAACTGTCTCCCCCAAAACTCGCAGCCAGAGTATAATGAAAGCAAGCCTCAGACCAAATTATATCACACATACATTAACTAAACACTTCTTAGCAAACAGGAAATAAAACTGTTCTGCAAACATGATAAAGGCTTAGCTCCCTGTACTTTTAGGTGCTCTTACAAGTACTGTGCATGAAAGGAAACTCAAAGCAGACTTATTATTCTAGAAATATGTTTTTATTATCATCCCAGTTGACACCAGGAAACTAGAAATCCTCTAACCCAAGAGCCATGGCTGATCAAACCACTTAGGAAGCAACTGAACAGTGATGCCTCACTGGATTCTAAAACCCTGGGGAGATACTCTGAAATATTTTAGCCAATATTAGGACATGCATCTTTTTTATTTTATTTTGTTTTGTTTTTGTCTTTTCATTTTTTCAAATTTTTATTAATAAAACCAATGAACATATGACATTAACATTCTCAACTTATAAACATTCCATACTTGGTATGCAATAAATGGCTCACAGTATCATCATATAGTTGTATATTCATCACCATGATGGACATGGATCTTGAATGCCATTAATTTCACCAGAGTTTATTTCTAACAGTCTATCATGCTAATTTATGAGCAATGAATTTCATCATTAAATGCCTATTTTGAAATGTTGTATGCTATTTAGCAAAGACCTCAGCTATCATCATAGTAATAGAATAACAGAAACAGTAGAAAACTCTGGCTCTGGAGTCTGACCTTTCTGAGAGAACCTAGTTGAGAAAATCATGAATGTGGATTAGCCTGGTCCTAATCTGATCAGGATGAAATTTAGATTTGAACAATCAACTGTAATTAAAATTGAAGTTTAACCTGGATTACATATATATATATATATATTACACTGTCCATTCCAATGTATTGTAAACATAATTTATAAATATCATAGCATAAATCTGCCTCAAAACTGGCAAATTGAGTTACAAGGTACAATGTGATCTCCTTTAATAAAAGAAAAGGAGTTCATTGACTGTTTTGGAGATGATCTCAGGACTCAACCTGAGTGAAATTTGGACTAATGCATGGTGGCAACCCACAGGGCAGGACCGATCCCTTAGGGAAAAAGAATGAATTAAACCTTAAGCATGTAGCAGCCTGCATGACCAGAGCACAGACATTAAAGTTCCGCTCCCCTAATCACTGTTGGTAACTAACTGTCATGAGATTCTGCTGAAACTCTGCTGTAGCCAGATCTCACAGGACTCTGTTAAACTTCATAAACCACCCCCTTGGCACTCCTCTTCCTTTTGGTTTTGTGCAGAGTGC
This sequence comes from Myrmecophaga tridactyla, assembly GCA_004026745.1. Lineage (NCBI taxonomy): Eukaryota > Metazoa > Chordata > Mammalia > Pilosa > Myrmecophagidae > Myrmecophaga > Myrmecophaga tridactyla. Next base: position 53,901 of record PVIY010000694.1, on the reverse strand, counting down.
TGACTTTCATTTCCCAACTGCCTGCTATTGGGAAGAATCTTCTCCTGTTAGTAAATAGTAAATTAAAATTCTTGGGCAATTTTTTTCTGGCATGTTATTTGTTCTTGGGGTTATGCTGAACTGGAACATTTAGTGAGCCAGTGAAGAGAGCAAGGAGCTGCTGGCCATAGAGTACCAGAGTTTAGGGAAGGGAGACCCTGTGGGAGACCACCTAGGGTGGCCTGCTTCCTTGATGGGGTGAGGGCCACCCACATGTTTAACTGAACTGTGTTCAGTTGGCTGTTGTGTGCAGTACAACCAGCTACAGCAGACTATCTCAGAAAGACAGAGAAATCAGTAGACTTGAAGTATGCATTTATTGAGAGGCTACACCATTTAGAGAAGAGTTTAGAAATATTGGAAGTGACAAGATGTTAAACTAAAGAGGTATAAACCACCCAATGGGCAAATGAAGCATATCCTGACTTCTCCTTACTGGGACTCAAAGGCTTGGGATCCCTTACATTCTTCATCTGATGATGTAAAGGGGGAAAAAAAAGAAGAGTTTCAGAAAGCAGAAAATAAAGTAATGCAATTTTTTAAATTTTAACTTTTTACATTTTTATTGATATATACTATATATTTACATACATGTAATCATCCAAAGTGTACAATCAATGATTCACAATATCATCATACAGCTGTGCATTTATCATCACAATCGACTTTTTTCTTTTTCTGAAAAGTAACCTATATAGAAAAATACAATAAATTTCAAATCATATCACAATTCATTGTAGAAGAATTTTCAGAGTTTGTTATGAGTTACAATTCCACAATTTTAAGTTTTTACTTCTAGCTGCTTGAAGATACTGGAGAGTAAAAGAAATATCAGTCTAATGATTTAGCAATCATACTTATTTGTTAAACTGGACCTTCTCCATATAACTCCACCATCACCTATGATCTTTTTCCTACTTTTTAGTACTATTTGGACTATGCCAATTCTAGCCTTTTCATGTTGGAATGGGCTGTCGATAATATGGGATAGGGGGGTGGAATTAATTGATGGTCTGGAGATGCTGGCTTCTCTGCATTTCAGGACTTATCTGGTCCAGGGACCCATCTGGAGGGTGTAGGTTTCTGGAAAGTTATCCTAGTGAATGGAACCCTTGGAGAATATTGTATAACACCATAGGTTTGTGTTAGAATTGGCAGAAATGTTTGGGTTGTGGTTTGGAAAGCTTTGATAGGTAACAATATCTAACTGAAGATTGCATAAGAGTAACATACAGAGAGCCTCTCAACTCTATTTGAACTTTCTCACCCGATGATACCTTATTTATTTCACTTCTTTTCCCCTTTTTGGTCAAGATGGAATAATGCAATTTTGTATGCAGAGATTCTGAAGGTTTTAAATAGGGCCAGTTGACCTGTTTTTTACTTCACCTGGGAAGAACAAAGGATTTTCATCTTGCTTCCACAGGTTATTTACATAGCTTAATCACCTTCCACAAGTTCATAGGAAAGGATTTGGTTAAGTGGAAAAGAGTAACTCTATTTTGCTATATTGATGATGTTGTGTCAACCAATAAGTCTCTTCCAGAACTAAAAGAAGCTTCAAGCTCATTATTATTTCATCTTAGTAGTTGGAGGTGGGCAATTAATTGTGATAAACTGCAATGCTGTGGCTGCCCTGTTAAATGTTTGGGTGTTGTAGGTTTGGGAAAAGCAAAATATATTCCTTTTGTAGTAATCGATAAGATACAATGATTTCCTATGCTGCATATGCCAAAACAACTAATGGCTTTTGTGCTGGTTTGAAAGGATCTGTGTAGATTCCTAGAAAAGAGATCTAGATCCTTTTCTAGATCCCTAGAAAAGTCATACTTTAATCCTAATCCCATTTTGTAAAGGCAGCCATTTCTTCTGGTCCATATTCAGTACTGTATGTTGGAAACTTTAATTAGATTATCTCCATGGAGAGGTGACTCAATCACAACCAAGTGTGGTTATTAAACTTAATTAGGTGGAGATGGTCTCCACCCATCCCAGGTGGGTCTTGATTAGTTTACTGGAATCTTATAAAAGAAGGAATATTCTGGAGAAAGTTTCAGAAGGAAGTAGAGAGTTCCTTTGGAGAATTATGAGAGAACGAGGAGATTCTGAAAGAGCAGAGAATGTGCAGAACCATGAAGTAGAGAGTCCACCAGCTAGCAACTTTTGGAGATGAAGAAGGAAAATGCCTCCTGGGGAGCTTCATGAAACAAGAAGTCAGAATAGAAAGCTAGCAGACCTCAGTATATGCCCTCCCAGCTAAGAGAGAAACTCTGAACGTCATCGGCCTTCTTGAACCTAGGTATCTTTCCCTGGGTCCCTTAGATTGGCCATTTCTATAGACTTGTTTTCATTGGGACATTTTCTTGGACTTAGAACTGTAAACTAGCAACTTATTAAATTCTCCTTTTTAAAAGTCATTCTATTTCTGGTATGTTGCATTCCTGCAGCCTGTTCTGCCCATCACCAGACAACAACTGAAATAAGTCATGGATGCCTTCCCCTTTTATGCACTGTGATGCCTAAGGATGTTTCCTTATCAATTCAGCCACATAAGCAATGAAGAAATTCTGGTGACCACATCACAGGTAGTTTATATTGAGCCCGTTCTCTTATTCAGAGGTGCAAAATATGTTTTCACAACTGGATATATGGACTATTGCTGGCCTTCCCAGTAGAGACAACTGACCAAAGAGCTACCATACATAGCTTAGAAAATCTATGTGCATTCTTTGTGGTCCCAACATGTGGGCAATGATAGGGAGCCTGCCTTATAGACAATTAACCCAAGGCTGGGTTACTGAACATAGTATTATTTGCTTCCCCACACATTGGATTTAATTGAAAGAATGAATGAGCTTTTAAAGGAACAATTAAAAGACAACAAGAAATCTATGCAACAGTGAACATGTGGTTGTATCCAGCCCTCACTAGCCTTAATTCATGGTCCTAGAAGCTTCTACCACTCTGGCTGTACTGGTAATAGTTGGGCCCATGCAGGCACTGTGAATTCAGGTGAAAGGACCAACAACACTTCAACCACAATGAGGGGATTAAGATAACTTGTTCTTTCATGCACCACAAGCATTAGAAATTGGGTCAATTGGCTATGGTCAATTGTAATTCTAAGCCCATAGGGTATCTGGGTCACCCAAAATTTAAGTATTAGACCACAAATTATATACAAAATACCAAAAATTGTACATGTAACCAACTCTGGACCCTTCATACACCAAGGCACACTATGTATAACTCTGTGGACAATTATGCCCAAGCTAACTGTGGATGGATTTAACTTCAGAAAGCTCCCTGGAATTGCAGGGGGGAAGGTGGGGTATCTATCTACTAATAGAAATTTAGCTTATATTCCTTTTGCCCTCAGTGTCATAGCAAATATTTTTCTGTAATAGGCCTCTATGGCAAGCAATGCACAATAAATATCAATGTTGAGTGTGCACTGCACTGCCAGTGCTAAATGCCACCAGTCTGCCCTGGATTGTGACCCCTGTGAATTGGGCTGCACAAATTATCCTGATGGCCAGGCAGAATTCAGTACATCAGAAAACTTGGAAAAGTATCTTCTCATTTAAGACTGAAATATCAGTAGGATGATCTAATTTTTTCCTTGGCCATGATGGCATTCCTTTGTGGGATTGTTATCTCTGTGTGAGGGACTCCTACTCTTCTGTTGTCCCTTATACTGTTGTGGAACATGGATGCAGTGTCTGCCAGATGGTCAACAAAAACTGCTGTGTAGAGATGGATTGTGGTAACCCAGGTGTCAGGATCCCCTTCTTTAAGGAGAAAGAATGAAGCAGCCTGCATGACCAGAGAACAGACATTAAAGTTCCCTTCCCCTAATCACTGTTGATAACCAACTTTTGCAAGACTCTGTAGAACCAAATCTCCTGAGAGTCTGCTGAAAACCTATTATAGCCAAATCTTGGGGGGACTCTGTTAAATTTTATAAGCCACCCCCTTGGCACGCCTCTTCCTTTTGGTTTTTAGCAGAGCACTTACCTTCATTTCCCAATTGCCCTCAATTGGAAAGAATATTCTCTAGTTATTAACTCCCAAATTAAAACTCAAGGGTAATTGTCTGGCATGTTCTTTGGTCTTGGGGTTGTGCTGGTCTGGAACATGTACCTTAATTTTAAGTCTACAATTCTAGCATGAAATCACTGTTCTGTAACTTAATGTAGAGCTGTGTTGTCAGAAATGTTCAGTTGCTATGAAGAGATATGACCACAAATATTTATTCAATGAGAACTCTCCTGCTCCATTTTCAGCAGGATGAGATTCAGTCTTCTTTCCAGTAGTATGGATGGGTACGTATTGATTATGAAAAATGTTTTTTGGTTCTGGTCATTGCCGTTACATCATCTTTGGAATTTGGGAGGTCCCTACATCATCAAGGAATTTGGAAATAAAAATTCCACAATTTTTGTTTCACTACAATTAGATGTTTCACTAACAATGCCTTTAAGTCCTTGGAGGCAATTTATGCTTCTTCCTAATTTGCACTGTAGGTCAGTGGTAGGTGTAGTTTTTATGGTTTTCGTAGTATATTATTTAAATTGTCTTATACAGGGCCCCATGCACATTGTAGTGACAAGCATACAGGGATCCTCCCTTTATTGTCCCCTTCCCCTGACAGTTTCACCACCATCAATAGTAAATACATACACAACTTGACACAGTACTGAAATGCAATTACATTCCAAAATCATAATCAAGATTTTTAAACTCTAATTTATATCGGACAGTTTTACTCTAAAGCTAGAAATGGTAATGGTAAGTAATAAACTATAAAATCACACATTTTTGGTTTGTCTAAGGAATTACAAGCAGATAGTTTTTTTTTTTCATGAACAGGCACCAGGAATCGAACCTCAGTCTCTGACATGGCAGGTAAGAACTCTGCCACTGACCCACCATGGTCCACTCTGAAAGGATTTTTAAAATGCAATTTTATTGAGATATATTCACAGAACATAGAAACCATCCAAAGTATACAATCACTGCTTTACAGTACCATCAAATAGTTATGCATACAGCCTTATGATCAAATTTAGAACACTTTCATTACTCCAGAAAATAAATAAAAATAAACAACAGAACCTTAATCCTCCCATACTTCCTATTCCCCTGTATCATTGACCCAAAGTATTAGTGTGGTGCATTTGTTACTATTGATGCAAGAGTATTAAAATATTACTGTTTGTAACAAATAAGGTATCAGTGACTGAGAGAGTTCAAATAGAGTTGAGAGGATACTCTGGAGCTCACTATTACACAAGCTTCAGTTAGACATTGCTACTTATCATAACTTGTCAAACTCCAACCAAAACCATTCCAGTCAATCATAAAGAACAACTAGGGCAATATGTAAGATTTTACAAAGTTTCCATGCACTAGGGTAACTTTCCAGAAACCTATAAGCTCCAGATGGGTCCCTGGACCAGATACGTCCTGAAACCTAGAGGAGCCAGCCTCTCCAGAATATCAGCTAGTTCCATCTCCCTACCTCATATTTTTCACAGTACCTTCCAACATGAAAAAATTAGAATGGGTATAGCCAAAATACTCTTAAAGAGTGGGAGAAAGATCAAAGATGATGGTGGAGTTATATAGAGAAGATAGGGTTAACAAATGAGTATGACTGCTGAATCATTATATTGATATTTACTTTAGCCTCCAATATCTTAGAGCAGCTAGAAGTAAAAACCTAAAATTTTGGAATTGTAATCCATACCAAACTCTGAAATCTGTCCTACAACTAATTGTTGTGCTGTGATTTGATTTTATTGCTTTTTTGGTATATATGTTATTTTTCACGCAAAAAAAAATTGATTGTGATGATTAAAAATATATATTTATTCCTTCTATCCTCCAATGTCCTGGAGCAGATAGAAGGGAAAATCTGAAATGATGGTATATTAGCCCATGACAAACTCTGGGATCTGTCCTGTAACTACTTTTTGAAGAGTGCTTTGAAAACTATTGCTTTATTCTTTCTTTGTTTTGTATATATAGTATATTATACATTTTAAAAGTTAAAAAAGATTATAAAAAAATTATAAAACTTCATATAGTGTTAACTTCAGTTTTGCATAAAAATGCATATCTATGAATAAATAAACAAAAAGGCAAAGTAAATATATAAAAACAGAAAATATATTATTGTTAACTATAATCCATAGTTTGCAATAGGTACATTTTCCCATATACCCTCTATTAATAACTCCTTAAAATAGGGTCATACCTCTGCTTTAGCTCAAAAAGAACTTTTTTGTATTTGTACAGTTAATCATGGACATTGTCCACTACAAGATTCACTGTGTTATATCTTCCCATGTTTTAAACGTGAACATTCTTTCTGTTGACATACATAATGCTAAACTTCTCCTTTCCACCACACTCACACACTATTCACCATGTTAATTATTATCACAATAATGTGCTACTTTAAGCCCTGTTCATTTTCAAAGGTAAGTTCCACTTAACATTCTGTGCATGTTAAGAAACTGTTCCGCATTCCTCAGCCTCATTCTATATCCTGGTAATCTATATTCTATATTTTATGTCTATGAGTTTGCATATTATAACTAGTTCTTAACAATGAGATCATAAAGTATGTGTCTTCTTGTGTCTGATTCACTTAACATAATATATTCAAGGTTAATTCATGTTGTTGCATGCTTCATGGCTTCATTCCTTCTTAACTACTGAATGATATATCATATTTCTATACCACATTTTTAAATCCATTTTTCTGTTGATGGACACTTGGGTTGTTTCCATCTTTTAGAAATTCTAAATAATGCCACTATAAACATCAGTGTACAAGTGTCTGTTCATGTCCCTGACTTCAGATCTTCTTGGTATTATTCTGAGTGGTGGGATTGCTGAGCCATAATGCAACTGTATACTTTGCTTCCTGAGGAGCCAACAAACCAACCTCCGCAGCAGCTGTGCCATTTTACATTACCACCAGCAATGAATGAGGGTTCCAACTTGTCCACATCCTCTCCAATACTTCCACTTGCCTGTTTGTTTAATGGTGGCCATTCTAGTAGGTGAGAAAATATGTCTCGTTGTTTTGATTTGTGTTTCCAGATAGCTAGTAAAGTTGAGTGTCTTTCCATTTGTCTCTTAGCCACCTGTATTTCTTCTTTGGGGAGATGTCTATTAGTGTCCTTTGCTCATTTTTTAATTGAGTTGTTTGACATTTTTTATTTTTAGTTTAGGTTTTTTTTTTTTGTATGCTGTATGGCGGGTTCACATTTCAATCATTTTCCATGTGACTATCCTGTTATTGCAGCACAATTTGTTGAAATTTTACTTGTTTGTTTTTGTCGGTTTCTTTGTTTGTTTGGAAAGTGCATGTGCTGGGAATCAAACCCAGGTCTCCTGAACGGCATGTGAGAATTCTACCACTGAACTATTCTAGCACCCCTGGGTTGTTTGATTTTTAATTGTTGAGTTGTAAGATTTCTTTATACATATTGAATATCAAACCCATATCAGATATGTGGTTTCCAAATATTTTTCTCCTATTGAGTCTATTAACTTCTCATCCTTTTGACAAAATCCTTTGAAATACTGAAGTATTTGATTTTGAGGTGTTCCCATTTATCTATATTTTTTTCCTTCATTGCTTGTGCTCTGGGTGTAAAGTCTAGCACCAGATTATGAAGATGTTTCCCTAGCTTTTCTCTTAGGATTTTTATGGTATTGATTCTTATATTTAGGTCTTTGATTCATTTTGAGTTATTATGAATAGGGGATCAGATAGGGGTCTTCTTTCATAGTTTTGGTTATGGATATACACTTCTCCCAACACCATTTATTGAGGAGATTGTTCTGTTCCAGTTTGACTGGGCTTAGTAGTCTTATCAAAAATCAATTGACCATAGACCTGAGAGCTTATTTCTCAGCTCTCAATCTGATTCTATTGGTCAATATGTCTATCTTTATGTAAGTCCCATGCTGTTTGGACCAGTGTGGCTTTATAACATGCTTTAAAGTCAAGAAGTGTGATACCTCTCACTTCAATCTTTTTTTTTCAAGATGATTTTTTGGCTATCCAAGGCCCCTAACCCTTCCAAATTAAATTGATAATTAGTGTCTCCATTTATGTAATATAAGTTGTTGGAACTCTGATTAGCACTTCATTGAATCTGTAGATCAATTTGGGTAGAATTGACATCTTATCAAAATTTAGCCTTCCAGTCCATGAACACGTAATATCTTTCCAGCTATTCAGACCTTCTTTGATTTCTTTGAGCAATGTTTTGCCATTTCCTATGTGAAAGTCATTTACATACTTGGTTAGTTTTATTCCTAGATATTTGATCTTTTCGGAGCTATTGGAAATGGAAATTTTCTTTATTACCACCTTAGATAGCTCATTACTAGTGTATAGAAACCACATTGATTTTTGCATGTTGATCTTGTATCCCAACTTTGCTGAAATTACTTATTAGCTCAAGTAGCTTTGCCATAATTTTTTCTGCTTTTCTAAATATGTGATCATTTCATCTGCCAATAGCAACAGTTTTACTTCTTCCTTTCAAATTCAGATGCCTTTTATTTCTTTCTCTTCCCTAATTGTCTGGCTAGAATTTCCAACACAATGTTGAATAAAATGGTGACAGTGAACATCCTTATCCTGTTACTGATCTTAGGGGAAAAGCTTTCAAGCTTTCCCCATTGAGAATGAATGTTAACTGTGGGTTTTTCATATATGCTCTTTGTTGTGTTGAGGAAGTTCCCTTTGATTCCTACCTTTTGAAGTGTTTTTATCATGAAAGGATGCTGAATTTTGTCAAATGGCTTTTCTGCATCAAAAGGTTTTTCCCTTTTAATCTGTTAATGTGGCATGTTACATTGATTGATTTTTTTCGCATTGAACCACCCTTACATGCCTGAAATAAAATCTACTTGGACATAGTGTATAATTATTTTAATATGCTGTTGGATTCTATTTGCAATCATTTTGTGGAGGTCCTTTGCATCTATAATCATTAGTGAGATTGGTCTGAAGTTTTCTCTCTTTGTAGTATCTTTATCTGGCTTTGGAGGTAGAGTAATTCAGGCTTCATAGGATGAGTTAGGTATTATTCCCTCTTCTTCAATTTTTTATGAGTTTGAGCAGGAATTGTATGAATTCCTCTCGGAGTGCTTGTAAAACTTCCCTGTGAAACCATCTGTTCCTGGGCTTTGTTTGTGGTAGTTTTTTGAAGAATGATTTAATGTCTTTATTGTTGATTGATTTGATGAGGTCTTTTATTTCTTCTTGAGTAAGTGTGGGTTGTTCTTGTATTTTCAGGAAGTTGTCTAGCTTGTTAGCATACAATTGTTTATAGTAACCATTTGTGTTCTTTTTTTTACTTCAGAGTCAATTGTAATGCCCCCCTCTTGTTTCTGTTTTTTAATTTCACCTACTCTCTTTTTGTGCTTGCCAGTTTTAGCTAGGCAATTGTCAATTTTACTGATCTTATCAAAATACTGTACTTTGGTTGTATTGATTCTCTCTATTTTTTTATTCTCCAATTCATCAATTTCTACCCTAATATGAATTTCTTTCTTTCGTCTTGATTTGGGTTTAGTTTTCTGTTCTTTCTCTAGTTGTTCAATTAAGTCAATGATTTTAACTGTTTCCTTCTTTTTATCTTAGGTGTTTAGGGCTATTAATTTCCCCTTTATCACTCCCCTGCACTGCACCACATAAGATTTGATACATTATGTTCTCATTTTCTTTCACCTTGAGATATTTACTGATTTGTCTTATAATTTATTCTTTGATCCACTGATCTTTTAACCTTCATATGTTTGTGTATTTTCTGTGTCTCCATTTGTTATTTATTTCCAATTAAGACCTGTTTTGTGCCCCAGCATATGGTCCATCCTTGAGAACATTCCATAAGTACTTGAGAATAATGCATGTGCTGCTGTTTTGTGACTCAGTGTTCTATATATCTGTTGGGTCTAGTTCATTTATCATATGATTTAGGTTCCCTGGTTTTTTTATTGATCTTCTGTTTAGTTGTTCCATCTATTGGGGAGAGTGGTGTGCTGATGTCTCCCACTATTATAGTAGTGTCATCTACTACTCCCTTCAATTTTGACAGTGTTTGCCTCATGTACTCAGGGGCATCTTGATTAGGAACATAGATATTTATGATTGTTATTTCTTCTTGTTGAATTAACAACCTTTATTACTATATGGTATCCATATTTATCTATTATAACAATTTTGTATCTAAAGCCTGTTTTCTCTGAAATTAGTATAGCTTCCCCAGCTTTCTTTTGGTTATTACTTGTGTGGAATACCTTCCTCTATCTTTTCACTTTCAATCCATTTGCATCTTTTGTTTTCTGTTGAGTCCCTTGTAAACAACATATAGAGGGATCATACTTTTAATCCATTTTGTCAATCTGACTTTTAATTAGGGAGTTTAATCCATTAACATTGAAAGCTTTTACTGTAAAGGCAGTGTGCTGGTTTGAAGCTGTTATGTACTCCAGAAAAGCCCTGTCCTTTTTCTTGATCCAACCTTGTGGAGGCAGCCATGTTTCTTTTAATGCTGATTCAATTTTGTGATGTGGAAACTTTGATTGGATAGCTTGCATGTAGATGTGGCACATCCAATTGTAGGTGTGATCTTTTGATTAGATGGTGATGTGACTGCGCTTAAATAAGATGAGTCTTGATTAGTTTACTGGAGTCCTTTAAAAGGAGAAAAATTTTGGAGAAACCTCAGATACAGATGCAAACACAGACATTTGGAAATGCAGAAGCCCCAGAAGATACAGTTGTCTAAGAGCTGAGGGAGACACAGACATCTGGAGATGCTTAGAGTGAACCCATAATTCTCTTTATAAAAGTTCTATTTCTGGTTTGCGCATTCTGGCATCTTTAACAAACTGAGACAGGCATTTTTAGATTAGACCATTTTATCCTTTGGTTTTTAATTGTCAGATCTATTTTTCCCTGTCTCTTTTCATCCATTAAATTAACCTTACTTTTATTCTTCAACTCTGAACCTTCCTCCAGACCTCTCTCCTATCTTTTCTTTTCATCTGGCAAGGACTCCCTTTAGTAATTCTCATAGGATCAGCCTCTTATTAACAAACACTCTCAGTTTCTGTTTGTCTGTGAATATTTTCACCTCTCCCTCATTTTTTTCTTTTCTTTCTTTTTTTATTTTTTTGCATGGGCAGGCACTGAGAATCAAACCAGGGTCTCTGGCATATCAGGCAAAAACTCTGCACTGAGCCACCATTGCTCACCCTCTCCCTCATTTTGGAAGGATAGCTTTGCTGGATAGAGAATTCTTGGCTGGCAATTTTTCTCTTTCATCATTTTAAATATATCATCTCTCTGCCTTCCCTCCTCAATGGTATCTGATGAGAAACCAGCACTTAGTCTTATTTTGCTTCCCTTGTATGTGGTAAATCCCTTTTCTCTTGCTGCTTTAAGAATTCTTTTCGTCTTCAGCTTTTGGCAGTCTGATTACTATATATCTTGGAGTGGGCCTATTCATATTTATTCTATTTGGAGTACAGTGGAGTTCTTGGAATTGCATATTTATGTCTTTTTTAAGGGTTGGGAAATTTTCAGCCATTATTTCTTCAAATATTTTTCCTGACCCTTTTTTCCTTCTGTTCTCCTTCTGGGACATCCATAATACATATATGCTTTGTGTTGTCAATCATTTCATTGAGACCCTGCTCAAATTTTTTCCCATTTTTACCCATTTGTTCTTTTGTCTGTTCAAATTTGGTTCATCTGTCTTCTAATTCGCTGATTCTTTCTTCTGCCTCTCAAATTTGCTTTTGTCTGTGTCCAATCTATTTTCAATTTCACCTACAGTGTCTTTTAATTTCCACAATATCTGTCATGTTTCTATGTATCCTTTCAAATTCTTCTGTATGCTCTTTTAGTGTCTTATTAATATCCTGCATCTCTTTTTACATATTTTCCTTCATTTCGTTGAATTGATTCAGGAATTTGCTTGCACACCTTTCATTAGTTGTTCCAGATTCTGTATCTAATATGACTTTTTTATTTGTTTCTTCTATTAGGCTATTTATTCTTTAGTTTTAGTATGCCTTGCGATTTTTTGCTTATATCTTGTCATCTGATTATCTTGATAGATCTATTCTGAAAGTCAGTTTCTGTGTTGTCTAGAGTTCAGTTCTTGCCTGAGTTTGTGCTAGGGCTTTGCTTGGACAATTATGTCATCCATTTTTCTCAGCTAAAACAGATCTGGGTACCCATGCAGTGGGTGCTGACAAATTCCAATGGTCCTGGATGAGATCTGAAGGTGCTCTGAAAAGGCCTGCTGTTCTGCTGATTTTATTTACTTGCTTGGCAGATGGCATTTTTTCAGTGACTTAATCATCCTCAGAATCTGTTTACCTCCTGGAGACCCTGCAGCACTTCAGTGGCTGGGGTTGAATGTATGGGGTATTTGTAGTCTCACTTTGCCAGCCAAAATGTGGTTCAATGTGAGGCTGTGTCTCTGACTTTACTCATGACAGAGGACTCCCCCAGCTGACCCAGTCTGCATCCACCCCCAAGGCAAGGATTGAGCCTCCAGCTGCTGTTTTCCTCAAAGGTAGGAGATGGGTACCAGGACACAGGACTAGAAAGAGTCTTTGTTCACATTTTCTCAAACTCTTCCTCACTGATCTGGGCTTTGAAATGCCCTCCCTTTTCTGCTGCATCATCTCCAAACAGTTACTTTGGGTCATTGTTTCCTGGCTACCCACCCTGATCCTCCATTTTAGAAGTTCTTGCTTGCTGCCCTTTTGTAATCCACCATTTCTGCAGCTTAAATCCTGCAGTGGATCCCTGTGGGTTTGTGTCTCTGTGTCTTAATATAGGTGGGGATCTGTTTAACTTCAGTGAGAGATTTTATAGTCTATGTCCCTAGTAGGAAGTTGGATAGATCCCAACTGCTGCTTCTGGGACCAAGCTGTATGGATCCTAATGAGGAGGAGGGGAGAGGACCAGTGGTCCAGGATGGAAGTTTCCAATTTGATATTTTCCTCTTTCTTCTATTCAGCATATGTGGGGGCCTTCTTCAGTCTATACCTTCCTTCAGAGTTCTGAGCAATTGAGAATTGTCCTTTGTTTTCACTGAATCTCTTGTGGGGGAGGTTTTCAGTAGCTGTTCATCTTGCCATATTGATGATGTCACAAGTCAGGCAAATAGGATTTTATTTGATCAACTTTCCACTGGTTTATTACTATTGGAGATGTAAAGTGTCACCCACAGAGGACAAAGAAGGTCCAAGCAGCTATCTGGGTATGTAGGCATGTAGAGAAACATGACAGAAGTTGTCATGGTCAGGTTCAAGTGTCAACTGGGCCAGGTGTACATGCGTATTTCTATTGCTGTGAACATGAGCCAATGGCATGTGAACCTCATCTGTTGCTGATTACATCTGCAGTCAGCTAGGAGGTGCCTGCTGCAATGAATGATATTTGATTTAATTGGCTAGAAGTTTAAATGAGAGAGCTCAACGTAGCACAGCCGAAGCAGCTCAGCATACTTCATCTCGGCACTCACAACTTAGTCCAGGCCTTTGGAGATGCATAAAAAAATCACCCCAGAGAAAGTCATTGGAACCCACAGGCCTGGAGAGAAGGCCAGCAGAAATCACCCTGTACCTTCATGCATAAGAAAGAACCTCAGTTGAAAGTTAGCTGCCTTTCCTCTGAAGAACTACATGTTTTTAATGAAATAAGTCCCCTTTTATTAAAAGCCAATCCATCTCTCATATGCTGCATTCCAGCAGCTAGCAAACTAGAACAAAAGCCTTTGAATGTGCTCCATCCAAGTGGTTTTTGAAAGCTTTTATCCATTAAATTGGGTGGAGGCATAGGCAGAACCTGAACTATTTCTCAACTGTCAGATCTTCCATTTAAGTCAAGGCATTTATTTCCCTATATGCCTGTGGAGATGCCCTCTGCATTTTCTCAAGTTTCTGAACCATGTGTTTTGGTACAGAGTTCTTAGTATTTCTGATAATTTCCCTTTGGGAACACTCTCAGCCCCTAATTTAAAATAAAAATTTTCTGCTCATTTTCTTCTATTACCAAATAGATAGCTTACTCTGACTATATGTATCGTGGTGCTAATGGATATAAATTTTAAATTTGTAATCTCATACAAAAACCTACTCATTAGGAGCATTTTTCAGCATTCCTAATTGAAGGTGGAGTCATTGCAAATATTATACAGAGTAAAGAGTGTGGTCATCAATGAATAAGGATTGCCTCTCAAATCAATCCTTATCATAGTTGGAGAGAGAAATGACTCAAAGTGGTTATATAATATAGTTATATCTTATTTCAAAACCAGTTTTGTTCTTTTGGCTGTAGCTCATTGCCTCTAACCTCTTTTTTTTCTTGCACCACTCTCTAATTCCTTCTTCTGGTAAGACCAGATGCCAGAAACTAAAGTTACTTTCCTTGAGCTCTGAAACCTCTTACCAAAGAAGTTGACGCATTCTCTTTCACTATGTGTTATTTCTAGACATTCTCCCCCATTATAATGTGAACTTCTCAAGGCCAGAAACCATGTCTTAGCCCTCTCTTTGTATTTAGATTTTGCATAATTTTCAGCACATACTATGAGTTGCTTAATATTGTTTTGAATAAGCATATAAGCACTGTGAAAACTCTATTTTAAGGAAGAAATGTTAGAGAATCTAGACTTCAATTTACATAGATATTAATTTCTGTGTAACTCAGTAATTTTAATTTTTAATATGAGGGAAATCATTTAATAAACATAACTGCTTAAGTACAATGTGCAACAACAATAACAATAATCTTTCCAACCCCTATTTTGTGGGTAAAGGTAGAAAATAATAAAAATAATGATGGTAATCAGTGCTATTAAATGATGTTAAGACAAGTAAGTTTTGGAGAATCCTTTCCTCTGACCATTTAATTTCATGGTTGCCTCAAGAAGATTGTGGCTCAGATGGGTCAGTCTTACATGTAGGTAAATTAAGCAATGTATTGATTGTATGATTTGAGGGATACTAGGAAAGTCCTCCTTAATTAAAAACTTCTCCCCATTTGCCTTTGTAGAAATCAGAATTTATGCAATAGTCATTACGTTGAGTTAAGAGAGCCCCAGATAAATGCAAACAGGCTATGTAAGAAAGTAAGCACACATGAAGTCACTGCCAGCCACTGATACTTAGACATTCTTTATTCTCCCAGGAAGCTGTCACCTAGTTCTTGCAAGTCAAGACCCAGATAAATGAGGCTCAGTGGAGTAGTAAACAGTTGGATTGAGGATAATTGAAGAAAAGCACCCATGTCAGATTCTGTATTGGAGACACCTGTGTGAGCATTATGTGCATCCTTAGGGGGAGTAGGCCAAAGAAAAGAATGGGTAACCTAAAGAGAAAAGGCAGTTCATCTGTCTTTGCAACTTGAAAATTTTACCAAAGACCAGCCCTGTGACTGAGAACACAATACGTGTTACCAATAAAGGATGATCAAGTTTGCACAATGTATGAATCTTAGTCTTTAAAAGATATTTACAATAAAAACTCTTGATGCTTAGGAAAATAGAGAGTATGGAGGAAGCCTGTAAAGAACTGGAGTTTCTGCTCTTTTCCTTTTCCATAAGTATGGTCTGGTAATTAAGGTCCCCAAGCTAATTGCATTCTCACATTTTCCTGGGCATGTTAGTTTTTTAGACTGACCATTAGATGTGACTCAATCTTTTATATAGAATTTCTGTTTAAAGTCTCCGTGCATCTTACTAATGTGTCATCTAATATTTTTTATTACTTATTGTGAATGGTTTCAAATATCTTATGAAATTTGTACGGCAGCAAGGAATGTTGCAAGCATGTGTAAAAAAGGATATAAAGCAGCTAATAATAGTCACAATTACTGGCAGGAGAAAAATTAGCAATCAGTCTTCATTTTTCATTTATTCATTAACTGAGTTTCATTAGTGGAAGGAAGAGATGCCCTTCAGTCCCAAGTTGCACTCTGTTTAAAGATATTTGCTTACTATTCATTGAATGACAAGTTCATATTTAAAAACCATCTTTTTTTTTTAGAACTTTTGTAAATTAACTCTCCTAACTCAGAGAAATCTATGAACATTTGGTCCCTAGAAAGAATCAATGTTTTCCTTATGTGATTGACAGCAGCTATCAAAATGTAGGAAAAAAATGAATCTCAGACAAGAAGTTGGCAAGTGGGCCAGAAGAAGAGAATTGATGAATGTAATGTGGAACATAATTAAGATTCCAGAACCAGGGCTTTCTGCCTTAGTAACAGCACATATAATGTGCATTCTGAGTTCCTGCAGGGCTAGTCACAAATCTAAACCTCCAACATCACCTTGATATTGATGTAAGATTATACAGCTAGCATATGGTGTAATTGGTTTCGAACCCTAGTTCCCGCTATGCCATGATCTGTGCACTTTTGATTATGCTGCAGCTGTTATGTCACATTACAACCATTTTAACCAAGGTGAGAGCATAAATCCATTGGTAGAACTGGCTAAGCCCTTGTTTGTGCTCTTTTCTTATGCCTGAAAACCTTCGATGATAGCTGCTACAACACTTGGTTGTACTATTAGTGCTGTCTGCAACCATTAGCACTGCTGTCATCTGCAAGTAACAGAAACTCTGAGTTGAATTTCCTAAACAAATAAGAGATTATTTTTTTCATTATGCAAAATGCCTGGGAGTAGGCCACTGCAAGCATGATCACTGGCATTTTCTGACTGCTCAGTGATATTGGGAACACTATCCTTGAATTTCTCTTGGTGTTTCCTCCAGGGTCAAAAGATGGCTGCTGCATGGGCCAGTGCCCAAATACTCCAGTGGCATAAACACTTTTAGGGTCCCCAGGCAACCCAGTGCCATCTTGGAGAGCACTGAGAAATAAAAGTAGCTGGAGAAAGTTGTTACAAGGGTCAATTCCCATGTTCAAGGGTCATGGGATCAAACTTGATATTTTGGAATTTTGAAAAGATTCAGGCTTGCTATTAAAGTATTAACAGAATTAGAAATATGAAGCTACTGTAAGTACCTTGCTTTGCCTTTCAAGGGTACATTAAAAAGTAGAGTCTAGAAAATATTTCATGTTGCTCTGGAGAGGTGTTGAAAGGCTGGAAGAAAAAGGGCTATTGACTTGCTAAATTTTCAGTGATAAAAATCACATGCAAAGGAGAAGCTAAGCCTACTTATGATTATGCCTAAGAGTCACCCCCCAGAGAACCTCTTTTGTTGCTCAAATGAGGCCCCTCTCTTTAAGCCAACTCAGCAAATAATCTCAATGCCTTCCCCATATGTGGCACATGACTTCCAGGGGTGTAAATCTCCCTGAATATATGGGACATGACTCTAGGGGCAAGCTTGGCCTTGGAATTGTGGGAGTGAGAAAAATTTCTTGACTAAAAGGGGAAGATAAATGAAACAAAATAAAGTTTCAGTGGGTGAGAGATTTCCAGTAGAGCTTAGAGTTCACTCTGGAGTTATTCTTATGCAGTATATAGATGTCCCCTTTCAGTGTTTGGTGTCTTGAAAGAGCTAGAGGGAAATACCTGTAACTGTTGAATTACAGTTTGATTCCTTGATTCTTGAAGATGACTGAATAACTATAGAGCTTTTAGCGTGTGACCATGTGATTGTGAAAACCTTGTGAATGACACTCCCTCACTGTATGGACAGATGAGTAAGAAAAAAAAGACTAAATAAATACATAAATAATGGGACAAGTGGGGCATGGGATGTTTAAGGTCTTCTCTTTCACTTTTTTTTTTGTATGGGCAGGCACCAGGAATCAAACCTGGGTTTCTGGAGTGGCAGGTGAGAACTCTACCTGCTGAGCCACTGAGGCCCATCTTCTCTTTCACTTTTAGTTTTACTTTTTTTCTTATTTTTAACTTTTATAGAGAATGAAAATGTTCAAAAATTGATTATAATGACAAATGCAGAGCTATATAATGATACTGTGAACCACTAATTGTACAATTTGTATCATTATATGGTATGTGGTTATATATCAAAATAAAATTGCATTTATAAAACTCTCATGCCTTTGGCAAACAATTGGCCAAAAACCTCTCTCAAATGTCAGCATCAACTCTCACTGATGCCACAGAGTCAATTTTCAGCTTTCAAATGCACAACTTAGGCAAGAAAGCTGATTTTCACAAATCTCTTCTTTGAACAATTATAGGGAAGAACTTGTCAAATTTATGTTAGTGTTTCTGGTTTAGTGTTAATAAAGAAACAGTTCAAAGCATTAAAATCCCAGGGCAGAGACCAGCAGGTGAATATAGGAATAGGGTATGTCTAATTAAAAGAACACATGTGTGTGCACGCATACACATACACACACACACACACACACTCAGAAAATGCCTCTCTCACCAGTGGGATCTAGAGTTATACAGTGCAAGTGGACATGGGATGGTTTTTAGGTTCAGTAATTCAGATCCAACAAAACAGGGAAGTCATTAATCATATGTGCTTATAAAACTGTTGCTTTTGTTTGGGAAAATAAGCAAAGCTGGGGTCAATTGAACTTAAACCAATGATGTACCCCTTCTATATATCTCTGTATATTAATAAGATATTCTGGGTATGGTGCTAGGTACTGAAGATTCAGCCATGAAGATAGTTTCTGTCTTTACATAGTAGTCAGGTGACTGGGGACCACCCTCTTACATTTTTTTTTTCATCAGCTCCAGCAAATATGTCTGTAATCCCTAAATGCTCGTTGTAATTGAAATAGGTTTGAAAGTACAGGACGTAGTCTGGTATTCTTGTCATTCTCAGGTATAAGGTATTTCTTTCCTGAAGAGTGAGTATCTACCTCAAACTTTTATATACACATATGTATTTTATCCCTTATCCCTTTATTTGAAAAAGACACAGCTTTGGTTACTTTTGACTATAAAATACCATATTACCCCTAGTTAAAGAATAGAAAGGTATCATCCCTTACCTATAGAATGTAATCCCCAACTCCTTAGAATGTCAATGAATGCATTGCATGATGTACTTTCAGTGCCTTATGCTTCAACTAAACTGAACTACTATAAAACCCTATGATATATGCCCTGTAAGAAAGCAAATTTATATCAAACTTGATTGGTGATTGGCTTCCATCTGTACAGGCCCATTTGCAAGAAAGTAGGCCTAAAGTTCCCTGTATTTTATGTAATTACATTTTTTCAGACACCATTTATTGTGTATGTCAAATTGTGCAGTAATTACCTTTCCGTGAACAGACACACTCAGGACACTATCAGAGAACTCTCTCACCTTTGCTCACACTGTCTCTTGCTTGCAATGCCCTTCCCTTGTGCTGATTTGAAATTGTCATGTACCCCAGAAAAGCCATGTTCTTTTTATCTTGATTCATTATTTTTTGGTGGAATCATTTTGATTAAGTAATTTCCATGGAGACATGACCTACCCAACTGTGGGTAAGACCTGTAGATTAGGTGGTTTCCATAGAGATGTGTCTCCACCCATTCAACATGGGTCCCTTGCTAGAGTCCTATAAGAGGGAAACATTTTGGGAATAGCTTGAGAGCTGACACTGGCCAACATTTGGCGATGCAGAAAGAAAATACCCCAGAGAAGCTGAGACCAGAAAGCCAAAGGACCAGCAGATGTCAGCCTCATGCCTTCCCACATCACCCTTTCTTTACTCAAAGTATCTTTCCCTGGATGCCTTAGGTTGGACATTTTTCTGGTCTTAGAACTGTAAACATGTAACTTAATATGTTTCTTTTATAAAAGCCAGCCCATTTCTAGTATATTGCATTCCCAGAAGCATTAACAATAAAACACTTCATTTTTTTAATATTTCCAAGGAAATCTCAAATGCAATTTTTTCTGTAAAAGGACATATGGTAAATTTTAAGCTCTGTGGGACATAAAGTCCGTTGTATCTATTCAACTCTCTTGTTTCAAGGAAACAACCATTGATAATATAGAAATGAATGAACGTGGCTATGTTCCAGCAAATTCTTATTTACAAAAACAAGCACTAGATTGATTTGGCCCCCAGGGCCATAGTATGTCCAGCCCTATCTTAGATGATTCTTTCTCTAATGTGCTGATAGAATAAATCTTTCCTGCTTCTGAAAGGTACAGTATTTCGCTTAGGCCTTTCTAACAATTCCTTTACAATCTGCCTTGTTGTTTACTATTTTGCATCTTTCCACCCTTCTGTATTGAAAATTCCTTTGTTCCTTCTAGGTAACAAATAAGCTATTATTGAGTTGAATTTTAAAAAGTTAAGATTAACTTTATTCTTTTCTATAATTTACAGCCCCAAAGTAAAAAAGATATCTTTCAGTGCTGTGTGTTAGTATTAGAAATAGGGTAGACTCCTAGTTTGCCCAATTTCTGTTCTACTCCTGTTCCTTAGGTGTCAAATCCTTGATTTTTTTTAGTTGGTAATGTGGCTTCCCAGAATGAAGACTATAATTATCAGTATCTCTTTAATTTAGATGTGGCTACATAGTTACTGGATACTGGGATATAAAAGGAAGTGTCATGTGTAACTTCTGAGAAGTGTCTTTAAAAGAAGAGGGTTTATTCTCCTTATCCCATTAAGTGGAACAGCCACCTTGGATCATATGGAGGAAAGCTCATATTGAAGATAACAGAACAAAACACAGATCTTTTGTGATCAAGGAGCTGATACCCTGGATTACTACCTTCAGATTTCTTTATATAGAAGAGAAATAAATTGTGTTTTCAATGTTTTTTATTGTGAAATATAATATATGTACAAAGAAATAAAAGAAAAAGCAATAGTTTTCAAAGCATACTTCAACAAGTAGTTATAGAACAGAATTCACAGTTTGTTATGAGTTACTCTTCCACTATTTCAGATTTTTCTTTCTAGTTGCTCCAAAATACTGGAGGCTAGAAGAAATATCAATAAAGTGATTCAACAGTCAGACTCATTTGTTAAATCTTATTTTCTCTGTTATAACTTCTTCTTCTCCTCTGATCCTTCTTCCAATCTATATGGACCTTTTAGGCAATGCCTTTGCTGACTTTTTCATGTTGAGAAGGGATGGTAACCCTAAAGGATAGGAGGATGTAATTAATGGATAATTTGGAATGGGTGGTCCCTCTGGCTTTCAGGATTTATCTGGCCTAGGAACCCTCTGGAAATTATAGGTTCCAGGAAAGCAAACTTAATGCATGAAACTTTTATAGAGTCTCAGTTTGAGCCTTATGTATTCTAGAGTTAATAAAATTGATATTGGTTGGGTTTAGCAAATGACGGCAATTAACACTATCCAGCTGAGACTTGTATAAGAGTAGCCGCCTCAATAGCCTCTCCACTTTATTTTATCTCTCTTAGCCACTGATGCCTTGTTTTATTACACTTCTTTCCCCTCTTTTGTCCAGAATGGTGCCATCAGTTCCATGGTGCCAGGGCCTGACTCATCCACAGGAGTCATGTTCTGTGCTGCCAGGGAAAGTTTCACCCTGAATGTTGTGTCCCACATAGGGTAGAGAGCAATGATTACCCATGCAAAGTTGGGCTTAAAGATAGAGAGAGGCCATATCAGAAACAAAAGAGGTTTCCTGGAAGCATCTCTCAGGCCTTGTAAGTACTTAGCTTCTCCACTACAGAAATAAGTCTCATAAGGCAAGCCTCAAAATGAAGGGCTTGGCCCACTTTTTTGGGAGGCCCCAACGTTGAGAGGGTACCCAGGGTTTCCCAGATGGGAAGCAAACCTAGAGGTGCACTGAAGCTAGAGACATTGGAAGGGCTACCCAATGAGGCTGAACTTAAATGCAAAAGGACCGATAGAAGTGATGATAACTAATTAGTGGAGTTATAAGTAACATTGCCATATTGAAGGTGAGTATGACTGAAAGAGGATGTGTAGTGCTATGCATCCCACTGATTAAATCTACAAATTTAAATAACTTCTTGCATGGATTATTTCAAAGGTTTGGTAATGGACAGAGTCAGTAGTAGAGGGGTATAGAAGGAAAACTAAAATTACATGCTATTGCCAATAGTTAACAGGAAAACATCAACAGTGCCACAGCACTACAAGGGACAACTTATTGGGGGGCTGAGTGACAAGTGATAAAGGGTGGTTTTGATTTGATATTTGGTGGGACTATGTTTTTCAGTTCTTTGTATATATGGACCAATGAATATTGTCTAAAATTCAGAGTGCTGCTGATTGCTCAACCAAATAAGGATACAGTAAGACATGGTTTCTTTATTTTGGACATTATCTACAATGCCCAATAGATTGACAGAGCCAAAGAGTACAATGACTAAGAAGCAGAATGGCGACCTGTGATGCACTCATATGATGGAATATGTGCGGCTACAAACTGAAGGATATCAAGAGACATGCAATGAACTGAAGAAACTTTGGGGACCATGTGTTGTGCAAAATAAGTCAGAAACCAAAGAATAAATATGCTGTTTCTTTCAGAAAATGCTAATAAGAAAATTGGAGCCTAGATTGCAAACCCTTATAGCAGCCACACTTACTCCCAAATTGTACGCGTATCTCTAGATTCTGAAACACTGAGCTACATGTGTATCAGCTGGCATTTCCCTGGAACTTTGAGTAACTTTGTTATACCTAAGACACAGAAATGGAGTACTGCAGTCCTGAAAATTAGCACAGCTATATGTAATAACAGTTAAAGTAACAACAAAAGAGACCAGGGCTCAATTAGTGATAAAAACAAAGCTAATCTGTCCGGAATCTGTCAGAATACAAGGTAAAAGACGTTAGTGTATGTATTCTAGACCTTCACCTATGGCATGAGACCAAAGGGAAAGAGGTTTATTATGTCTATAACCTATAATTTCTGTAACACACCAATCGAAATCAACCTGTCTGGAGAGTTCATTTAAACAACTCGAACGCTTGGAGTCCAGAATGAGAATGAGGCCTTGTAATTCTGTATAGCCACCAGGATACATTTCAGACTATGAGGTGCTGATAATTAAAAACTATTGGTAGAGTCCCTTGAGGGTCCAAAGGAAAAAATATGGAACTATAAATTGCATTTTATTTAAGCCATTTTGATTTGGTGTATTTATAGCCAACCAGATCCTCATGGACATGACTAACAGCTCTGCACTGATGAAATGAAGGCTTTGTTATGATTTGGAAGCATTTATCAGGGTGAGAGGCTTATCTGTGCTGATCTCATTGTATGCACAATTCTTTACAATAAACAGGACAGCAAAAGCAAGAAAACTTATCACACTGACACACTTCTTCCTTCTTGTTTCAGCTACATCCAGTATTGACATTGCCCTGCTTATCAAAGTCTTTCTTGTATTTTTCTCTCTGATTTTCTTCAGTCAAAGCTTGGTGTCACTCAGTGCAGCCTGGATCCGAATAAGCTATTGTTTACAGGATACTTCCCCTTATCAGCTTCTTAAAGTAAGAAAAATACCTTCATTTTTCTTAGTTTAAGTCAGAAGCAGAAAAATGAATATACATTTAAGATGGAAAAAGACTAAACTACTTCCCTCTCGCCCCCACCTCCACTTCTGTTTTGCAATTGCAATCCATGACAATTGTCTTTATTCCAGGAGAGATATGGTTACCTGGGTGACTAAATTATGAGTTTGGTTTGCTTCTCTTCTTCCTCCACTTTCCCACTCCTCTCAATTCTCTTCTCTCCCTCCTTGCTAATGAATAGCTAATTAACTCTGGAAGATTAAGATAAACTGCATTTTATATCCTCTATTCCCCCCCAGAATTTTCAAAACTACTTCTTGCCTGAGATTAGCTTGAATGGTTGAAGGGGCTTGAACTCTTCTATTTTTCCAGAGCACTTAACACATTTTCAACCTATGAAAACTGAAACATTTTAACAGTGATTCTTCACAGAATGTAATTAAAATCATTCCTACCACTTATTCATCCCTTTGCATTTTGTCTTCTTCCCTCAAATTATCTGTCCTGTAAGAGAATGTAAGCAATTATATACATTTGGAAGTGCACCTGGATATAGGAACCAGAAACCTTTCTATACATTATAGCATCCTTTATTAATATGAATGATTGACACAGAATTCTGCTTCATGAGTTGGGTTTTAAAAGCTAAATACATAACACCATTTTGAGATTGTTCTCCAATGATCTGAGATTTTTTTTAGGAACTTCAGTAAATATTAGCAACTGAAGAAAGTAACAAGGCACTTATGTGGCTGAGGATATTAAGTGAATAAGGTATTCACAAGTTCCAAGGATGTAACTGTGTGCATATAAAAATTCATCAAATTTTAACTATCTGGAGGTGCTTGGTTATACATTGAAGTAATCCCCAAACAAAACACTGCTTTGTATTATAATTTAATATTTAATGTTGTTTTAGCTTAATGGAGAACAAAGATAAGTACTAGCAGACTGATGTCCTCTACAGGTAAATAGCCACTTAAAGAAGCCAGTTCCCTACATAATGAAGATGTCTTAGAGAGCTAATGACTTCATTTGAAGGGTGTTTATAAACAATAGGCACTTCTTCTTACATATCCCATACTAATATGGATAAAACTGGGGAGCATAATAATCACTAGAGTGTCAGCTAATCATCCAGTTAAAATGTTCAACAATTATTATCTTGGATTACTATCATTACTACTACCTCTAGTGCTAACAGTATTTCTTCTAGCCATGGATGAAGTTAGAACACAAATATATTTGAAAAATAAAATACAAATTTATGACTTCAACATTAATCACCTGAAACATACTAGCTCAGGCAAATTCTTTACCCCTTTTGAGGTTTACATCTGTTTTCTGCCTCCTGGCTGTCCAATGACCTCAGCCAAGACACTTTACAAATAACTGTGCTGTCAGTTCATCTAATAAATTTGAGACAGGCACAGGTATTTTTTTTCTGTTTTTTGTTTTTATCATTTTTTAAATAGAGAAGTTGTAGGTTTATAGAACAATGATCCACAAGAGACATGAATCCTATACACCACTGTACCACCATCACCTTGCATTGGCAGGCACAGGTATTTATTTTTTTAGAGATCAAAATTATTTATTCATTAAAATTTCTTTCAGAAAAATTTTTATTTTACTATTTTTTTAATTTTTTATTGTAAGACCTTAACAAACAAACGTACATTCTTGACCTACAAACATTCCATACATGGTGTACAATCAACGGCTCACACTATCCTCTCACAATTGTGTATTCATCACCATGATTATTTTTTTGAATATTTGCATCCCTCCAGCAAAGGAAATAAAAAAGAAAGAAGAAACTCATACATACCATACCCCTTACTCCTCCCTCTCATTGACCACTAGTATTTCAATCTACTTAATTTATTTTAACCTTTGTTCCCCATATTATTTGTTTATTTCTTATCCATATTTTTTACTCATCCATCCATATTGTAGACAAAAGGAGCATCAGAGACAAGGTTTTCACAATCACACAGTGACATTGTAGAAGCTATGTCATTATACAATCATCTCCAAGTAACATGGCTACTGGAACACAGCTCCACAGTTTCAGATACTTCCCTCTAGCCACTCCAATACACTATAAACTAAAATTGAGATATCTATATAATGCAGGAATAAGTTCCAGGATAATCTCTCAACTTTGTTTGAAATCTCTCAGTCACTGACAATTTATTTTGTCTCATTTTTCTCTCCCCTCTTCTAGTTGAGAAGGTTTTCTCAATCTCTTGATGCTGGGTCCTGGCTCATCCCAGGATTTCTGTCCCACATTGCCCAGGATATTTACAACCCTGGGAGTCATGTCCCATGTAGGGGGTGAGGGCAGTGAGTTCACTTGCTGTGTCAGCTTAGAGAGAGAAAGGCCACATCTAAGCAACAAAAAATGTTCTCTGGAGGTGACTCTTAGGCTTAACTTTAAGTAGGCCTAGCCTATCCTTTGTAGGGATAAGTTTTATAGGGATGAACCCCAAGATTAAGAGCTCAGCCTATTGATTTGGTTGTCCCCAAGGCACTGGCACTTAGAAAATTGATCCTCAAGTGATTTAAATGTACTGAGTTGAGAACCACAAATCCCAAGTCAATTTGTTAATGATTATGTAACCCTAATAACTAGTCTCTTCCCACTTACCATACGTTTTATTTTCTTTCTGTATTTCTAGAGGACAATATAATTGCTAGTTCATCCTACTAAAATTATAAGATTGGTCTTGTACCCAAAGCATGATGACCTAAGTTTTCATATAGTGTATTTTTGGCATTGAACTGTGAGATCAGGGGACTATCAAGCACTTTGTTTTCATTTCTTTGAGGTTTACAAAGAAATTATAGACTCAGAATTACAGTCTCTGCTCTATCTGTATCCAATAAGTATTGTGATCATCTTATGAGAACGTGGATGCTAAGTTTCTAAAAAGACAAAACAAGCAAATTTTTGTCAGACAATATGTTTTATCTCTTCAAGCTATCAATATGACATGGAGGGTAAGTCAAAATCTTGGCACACAGATAAAACTTAGGGAAAAAGATGGAGAGAGTAAATATCTATGATAACTAATTCAAGTTTCAAACCAAAGAAGACAACAAGTTTTGCATCATAGAGCAGCAACTCAGAGTAAAAGGGCCAATATACTACTCGATTTTACAACAATATATTGGTTTGTGACAGCAATTGTGATCTTTATAGCATAAGATATATAGCCAAGATCACTGTTAAAAAATGGCAAATGCAGAGTGCCATCTAATGCAATAATACCAAATTACATGAGAAGGTTAAAATGCAACTACTGCTTTAGCCTCAAGCAATAGTTGGAAAGAACATAGATGTTATATATTTGTGCCAGTTAAGTGAGAGACCCACAGTGCTCATTCGTTTTGCAATTACACTTTTGGAGGGAAAAGGTACTGTTTCTTTCTGTGACTGATATGTTCATGCGGGTATTGTAGGAAACCAACTTACACTTCTTTCAGGGAAGCTAAATGGCCATATCTTACTTGACTGAAAAACACGAGAGGCACAAGAGGGAAAGAAATAAGGAAGATTGGCTTGAAAACTCAACCTATTCTTCTCAGAGGAAATTTCTGGTTACAGAGGTTTGGTTTTGTACACTGGCCAGAGTACTAACTGTAAACTGAGGTGGATGATGCAGAAGTATTTGTGAAGGAGTAAGACACTACAAGAGATGTGGGGAAGGGCTGCATTCAGTTATCATCACTCGATCCAACATGATCACCATCTGCCTCTCCACAACCAAAATCCAGCTGTATGAAAAGGTTAGAACCACAGCCAGGAAAAATTTTAACTTATTGGTCCCTGTGGGCAAAATATATTATCTTAGTAGTGTTGAAAGATTTTTCTCCTATAAGACCCATAATGAATGCTTCTTTTCCACCCCCCATTTCCAAGTGCAGAGCTATCTATTTCAAGGTTGTTTAGAAAATGGGTATTTATTGAATGACTAGGGACTTAATTCTGAAAATCCACCAGGCTCTTATAGGAGTCAAAAGCCTCATTGCCACCATACTCATATAAAATAATTCCTGAACACTAGTACTTAAATTGATACCTGGATATATGGATTCCTGGGACTTGGTTTCTGTGTTTTTAACAAGGCTTCTTAGCAATCCTGATGTACCCTAAAGTGCTTAAAATCAGTGGTTGTTAATTTGCAGTGCAGGGAAGAAAAATTTAGAGAGCCTTATTGTTTTAATTAAAATATTTTGACCTGGCCATTCATATTGAATACGTTTGAGAAAAATTCTGTTAATTGCATTTTGTAATAGCTCCTGAAGTACCAAACTGTTATCCAACTCAGATCTGACACTATCTGGCCCTTTAAACATGGAGTTATTCTCAAAACCACTGCAGTTACTCACTCTACCCTGTATCCACACTTTCTCCGCAGAGAATCCAAAATCTTTCCTTCATAATTTTACCACTAACCAGTCTCTTCAAGGCCTCAAACTCCCCAGGCACCATCCCCACCTCCATGAACACAGGAAAAAAATCAGACTCAGTGATGCATAATTTAAAGATCTACATTGTTTAAAGTTTGTAGTTGTTTTGAACATCCCACAATGGGATGGAAGGAGGTAGATCACTAAGGATTTGTTGTAAGGCATTTGTTTATCAAACTACAGCCCAGGCATGCTCATTTTGACAGTTTGTTTGAAGTTTATGCATCTCTTGATGCAAATGTATAATTTTTCCTATAATTGATGGGAATTTTAGCCTTCTAAAGAGGGAGAAAGAGACCCTCAAGAATCTTGTAATGATGGCTCAGGAGAATATATTGACAACATAAATGTTAGTACATCTATGTACAGTCTCTTTCTGCCTTGTAGCCTGATAAGTCTAGGTCTGCTATTTCTATAAAATATATATCTGCAATCACATGTTTGGGGAGGCTGCTGTAGAAGCAGAGATCTCTATCCTGCCTCTTGTTCTAGGGTGCTAGCTGCTGGAATGCAATATACCAGAAATGGAATGGCTTTTAAAAATGGGAACTTAATAAATTGCTCATTTACAGTTCTAAGGCTGAGAAAATGTCTCGATTAAAACAAGTCTATAGAAATGTCCAATCAAAGGTATCCATCCAGGGAAAGATACCTTGGTTCAAGAAGGCTGATGAAGTTCAGCGTTTCTCTCTCAACTGGAAGGGCACATGGCAAACACAGCGTCATCTGCTAGCTTTTCTCTCCTGGCTTCCGGTTTCATGAAGCTCCCTGGGAGACGTTTTCCTTCTTCATCTCCATAGGTCGCTGGCTCGTGGACTCTCTGCTTTGTGGTGCTGCAGCATTCTCAGCTCTCTCTGAATCTCCTTCATTCTCCAAAATGTTTTCTCTTTTATAGGACTCCAGAAAATTATCAAGACCCACCCAGATGGGTAGAGACATGTCATCACCTAATCCAGCTTAACAACCACTCATGATTAAATCACATCTCCACAGAGATGATCTGATTACAGTTTCAAACATATTGAATAAGGATTACTCTGCCTTTATGAAATGGGATTTAGATTAAAACATGGCTTTTTCTAGGGGGACATACATCCTTTCGAATCAGCATACCTCTTTAACTGGGAACACAGCAGGTTTGACCTTCATTGGGCAATGGAGCATTGTCAGACTTCTCTTTTCCTGCCATTGTTACCAATGTTGATTGTGAATGACACAAGGAAGCAGGACTTCATGAATGCAATCAGCACAATGTTTCTATTTACACCCCATCTACTGAAATTGGGTTTGTGAACATAGCTAAATAGTTAATAATATACGTTAAAATTTATTGAATACCTATCATATGCGATGCAGTTAAAAAGTGCTTTATGTGCTTTTTTTCATTTCATTCTTACATTGTGAAGTAGGTATAACATTATCATTTTTATCCTCATGATCCACAGTTTACATATGAGGAAAGTGAAGTGCAGAAAGATTAAATAATTTTCTCACAATCAATCAGGAAGTCAATGACAAATCGGACTTCAAACCCAGGCAATCTGGCTCCAGACTCAGAATTTTTAATCACCATGGTTTACATCCTCCATGGAAAGCCTGTTGTAATGGAATCAGGCTGGAACCTAATTCCAACACTTCTGAGCTGAGTGATCTTCATCAAGTTACCTCAAGTCTTGTAGTTTCAAGTTCCTCATTTGTAAAATGAAGTTAATGGTAGTAGAGTCATATTATACTTGTTCATTTAACTTAGAAGCTGACTATAATATTCTAACATCACAATGGCCTTGAGGTATAATTAACATTGGCTTCTGTAATACTTATACCAAACTAATCTATAACACATATTAAAGCTCTGGAGTCCTAACATTAAAATAGTGTTAATTTGGAAGCTCCTGGAATGTAGTATACCAGAACTGGAATGGCTTTTTTAAAGGGGAATTCAATAAGTTACAGATATATAGTTCTAAACCTATAAAATTGTCCCAACTAAGGTATCCATGGAAAGATACTTTAATTCAAGGAAGGCCAATAGGTCGGGAACACTTCTGTCAGCTGGGTAGTCACATGGCTGGCATCTGCTGGTCTCTTGCTCATTGACTCCATTGCTTTCAACCTTGGTTCCTGCGGGAGTTGCTCATTTTGTCCCTCTGGAGCTGGCTTTCATCTCCTGGTTTCTCTTGGTTCTCTCCAGGTTCTGGCTTTCTTAACATTCCATGGCAACATCTGCTGGGCTCTAAGTATCTCCAAACATTTGCAACTGTGTCAGCTCTGAAGTGAAATTTCTGTCATTTTGGAGGCTTCTGTTGCTTCTGTTGTTTCTGAATCTCTGTTGACTCTGTTGCTACATTTCTCCAAGATGTTTCCCCATTTAAAAACTCTATAATCTAATCAAGATTGACCTAGAATGGGTGGCATCAATTCTGGGTCTATTGAAAGATTACACCCACAATTGGGTGTATCACATCTCCAAGGAGATAATCTAATGGAAACTTTCCAACATGCAGTCCTGAATCAGGATTAAATATTGGATCAAAATTAGAACATAGCTTTGCTAGGGTGCATAATTCTTTCAAACCAGCCAGTGGAGTAAACTGTGAAGGCCATCAGGAAAGCTTTAGAATTCTTTACCCATCCTTTAAGGATTTATTTGATAGTTATCTTAAAGGCAGTACAATTTGAGTTTTTTGACATCTACATATATATTTCCTTTTTTCCTTCCCTTAATTTGCTCAGGGATTCTAAGATGTTAATGTGCATAATCATTTTTGTACAGTGATATGTACATAAAGCTATGTATACTTTTCTTTGTGGGAAATTTAATAGATTTTAATGGATCATTTTAACTTGATACAATATTCACTTATGGTTCAAATTTTAGGACCTGATAACACTGTACCTATGTCAGAGATGTTTTGAACAATGATATAACATTTCTGAGTACTTGACATAGTGCCTGGCCTAGAAGAATTACAAATGATCTAAAATATACATGTGAGTATGAATATAGTGCAAAACAAATTTGTCACAGCATCATGGTTTCATGGATAAGGATTTGAGTTCTATGGACAGATTCCCTGGGTTCCTATCCTCCTTTTTTACTTACTAACCATGTGACATGTTCAGCTTACTTAGTCTCCCTGTGGTAGTTACCTCCTCTATTAAAAATGA
Source organism: Myrmecophaga tridactyla (assembly GCA_004026745.1). NCBI lineage: Eukaryota > Metazoa > Chordata > Mammalia > Pilosa > Myrmecophagidae > Myrmecophaga > Myrmecophaga tridactyla. The sequence continues at coordinate 22,720 of PVIY010000694.1, read as the reverse complement.
AAATAGTAGCAGTATTTTAAGACTATTTAAATGATTAAATGAACTAAATGTATGAAAATATTTAGAACAGGGCCTGGTACAGAGCTAATGCTAATTATTATCATTATTATTGAGGTAGAAAATTATATTTGCACTATTTATTGAAGAAAGTTATAGGCAGAGATTATTGGAAGAAAAGAGAAGGGAGCCGTTGCAGTACGATGGAAGGCACAGTGGCCAGACTGAATAAGTTGGGATGTAACAGTCAGGAGCATCATTAAGAATAAGAATAGGCAATCACACATCTCATTTCCACATTCTTTAGGGACAAGTCTCTTTGGATGTGTCAGAATTATGTGCAGCTCAGAGCAGACCTGTTTGCAGCAGCTTGCTAGGTATTCAAGAGTTTTTTTCCAATTAACTTAGTGATATTGCATCTTGTAGCCAATAGTTATAATAGCACTTGTTTTCTTTCTAAATAGGTTATAAAAACCTCATTTTCTATCTTGTAGGTTTATTGGAGCCTATTGAATGTGCAAAAAGATAAGAGACATAATGTCTCTGAGGTTAGAGATTGCCTTTTTCTTATGCATCCATAAATGGGAAATAGTAGGTGTTCCTCATATGGGCTTTAGACATAATATGCAATATGAAATTTGTTTAATAGTCTGAATTTAAATAATTAAATATAGTTACAAGAGATATTTTGCTGCATTAGCTATATTGTACTTCATTCACAATCTTTGTGAAATTCAAAACACTGATGAGGTCTAGATTTGTCCTTTCTGAAGCACATTATAAATACTAAAATTTTAGAATTTAATATTTAGTACCCGAATGTCATCTCCATGACAAAAGGAGCAAAATGCAAATTTTTCACATTCTATCTTGGGAAGTATGAAAGTCAGACCATCAAAAAATTAAAAGGAAAACAGTTGCTTTTCGGGTCATTGATTGTAAATTGCAATATTCCTAAGGTAATTGGATCCAGAATGCCAAATGCATGACTAGCCATTGTATTTCAAGTATAAATGATCTGCCAGAGCTCTGGCCTTTAATAACTCATTGTCTACTTGATGAGATGACAAATTCATGTACTAGGATTACAGTGCAAATTAGTATATGCTCTCAACCAGGTGATGTGATGGGGATGTGCCAGTGCTGTAGAAATTCAGAGAAGTGAAAGATCATTTTGAGTTTTGAGGTAGTTAAGGAAAGCCATGTGGCAGAGGGCACTGAAGATTTAGTATGTGCAATGATAATTTACTAATTCCATAATTAATGAGCTAACTCCTTGGTATTTTTTTCCAGTGCAAAAAAAAAAATAAAGGAAGGTATTAGAGATCTGAGACCTCCTTAACTCCAGAGAGGAAATTAATAACATTTTATACTTTAGAACGAGTGAGAAGTTGCAACCCTGAAAATAACTTTGGTTGATGGAAGTCCCATAGAGGAAATGGAAACAGTGATTTAGAATAACATCTAATAGTTAGCTCATGGTTTCTGCTTTTGTTTCTGTTTATCCTTCTGTACTGGGCTGATTGGACTAAAGATGGTTGGCCTCATTCATATTACTGTAATTGCTCATCAGCTGGAGGCTGGATGATCCAGGGTGACCTCACTCACACATCTGGAGGTTGACAGTTTTTTGGATATTATATCTCAGTTCTTCTCCACATAGTCTCTTATTCTCCAGCAGACTTACCTGGGCTTCTTTATGTGGTGATTACTGGATTGCCAAGAGCAGCAAGGTCTGCTATGAAATCTTGATAAGCAAACATCTGCTGGCTCACTTTCCTTTTTTCTGGCGAGGAAGTCAGATTTAAAGACAATAAGATATGATAAATTACAAGATGCTAGAAGAAAATAATTTAAAATACCTAATTGTTTCTCATGTCAAGCTCTAGGAGCCAAAGAAATTATGATTAGATAGTGTGAATAAAGATGATTCCTTGAGTTCTAGTGAGTGAAACCCAGATAATGTGGAAAAAGATTAAAAGACCACACATAAAATTCTGAATAGTTAAGTAGAGCTAGAAAAAATTGTGCTTTCTTGAATCAAGTCACTGTAACCTGATGAAACCTGTTGTTTCTAACCCTTACTCATAGTCCAAAGTTAATCTCATCCTTCAGAAATATGTCAAAGAGCCTTAAGAGAAGGTTTAGTTTTGTTCTCTCTTTTCTCTTTCTCTTATTCTTCCATCTCTCTCCCTGCCCTGTCCTTGTCCTATTCTCTCTCTTTGCCACTAATACAAACTGTTTCAGAGAATGCTGGGGAAGAAGGAATAACCAAGAAAACTTGAAATTTCCTTTCTTTTTTTCCTTTTATTTAAACTGCTAGTCAAGCACCTGAGAGCAGACTAAAGATGTGTTTACACAGAAACAGAAACCAGAGTTTTGAACATAAGTCTTCCTGGTTAAATGCAATCATACCAATGAGAAAAAAAATTCCATGTCCTCAACTGCTATACAGAAAAGCTCTGGTGAACTGAGGTGCTTATATGTGATGCCCCTGATTAGCTTGCTTATGGAAAGAAAACAGTCTATATGAAGGGAGAGGGAAAAATAAGAAGAAGTGTGATGGGTTGGTCATTGGATAAATACAGGCTACGGGTGTATTATCTCTTGACTTCTAGTTTAAAGATAAATGGGATTTTTTAGCCATCATTTTGTTATTAGTTCCTAAATTTATGGCATTATGCTCAAAGAATGAAATCTTACATGATATTAATTCTTTGATTTAATGAAGTTTCCCTCACAGCTGATCATATAGTCAATTATTTAAAATGTATGAGTACTTAAGAATAATATAAATTCTTTACTCAATGTAAAATTTGAGCTTATAAATTGCCTCTTTTCATATACCATCTTTTATTCAGTCTATTGTTTATCTGCTTGACATAAATTTCTGAGAAGGACAAGGATATGTTAAAATCTCCAACTAAAATTATTAATTTACCTATTTCTGTTAGAAATTCTCTCACCTGTTTTATTTTGGAACTACATTATTTGATACATATACTGTTTTGTTTTTAATTTTCTTACTTAGAGAATTTACAGGTTTACAGAAAGAAGGCATGTAAAAATGCAGTGTTCCAATATATACCACCTTCATTATTAACAATTTGCATTAGAGTGGTACCTCTGTTACAATTGATGAAAAAATATTATAATTGTAGTTTGGTATGTTTTTATATAGTCTATCATTTACAGAAGGAATCATTGGGTTGAACAGATCTGTTTTATCTTTGAATTTTAATTACAGTAGCATATATATGCAAAAATTTTGCCTTTTAACCCCCTTCACATATATAATTTAGTGTTGTGAGTTACACTCACAATGTTGTGCTACCATTACCACAATCCATTTCCAAATATTTACAATCAACCCCCCAAAAAATTTCTGTACAAATTAGGCATTAACTCCCCATTTCCTTCCTCCAACACAGTGTCTGGAAACCGACATTATGTATTCTAACTATGAGTTTGCTTATTCTCATTATGTCATATCTGTCAGGTCTAAATATTAGTCCTTTTGTGTCTGGCTTATTTCACTCAACATACTGTCTTCAAGACTCATCCATGATGTTGTAACGGGACTCCAATGCTTTTTATAGCTGAACAATATTCACCTGTATGTATATACCACATTTTATTTATTCCTTCTTTGGTTGATGGACACTGGGGTCAGATGCAGCTTTTGGTAATTGTGAATAGTACTGCTGTGAGCATCTATGTGCAAATATCTGTTTTTGTCACTGATTTCAGTTCTTCGGGGTATAGACCTAGTAGTGTGATTGCCTGGTCACGTGGTAGTTCTATACTTAACTTGCTGAACAGCTACCAAATTAACTTCCACAGTGGCTGCATCATTTTACATTGCCACAAGCAGTGAAAGAGAGCAGCTATTTCTCTGCACTCTTCAACACTTGCTATTTTCCTTCTTTTAAAAGACCCCATTGCAATGGTTATGAAATGGCACCTCATGATCATTTTGATTTGCATTTCTGTGATGGCTAATGATGTCAGGAATTTTTTCATGTGATTTCTGACCATTTGTATATCCTCTTTGGAAACACGTCTACTCAAGTACTTTGCCCATGTTTTAATTGGGTTGTTAGATGTTTCCTTCCTAAGATGGATCTCTTTAAATATTCTGGAGGGCGGCTGCCGTGGCTCCCGCCTGGAGCTCCGACCTGCCGTGCTGGAGGTCGGGAGTTCGATCCCTGGTGCCTCCTGCCCATATGCAAATTAAAAAAAAACAATTCTGGATATTAATCATTTATCAGACATGTGGTTATGTGGTTTCTAAATATTTTCTCCTATTGTGTAGGCTGCTGCAATTTCGTGATAAAGTACTTTGGGGAACAAAAATTTTAATTTTGATGACATTTTATCTTTATAGTTTTTCTATTTTTGCTTGTTTTTTTTTTAGGTGTAAAGTCTAAGAAAACATTGTCTAACACAAGTTCCAGAAGATGCTCCTCTGTGTTTACTTCTAGAAGTTTGATAGTTCTAGCCCTTATAATTAAGGTTTATGATTATTTTTTAATTGATTTTTGTATATGGTGTGAGGTATGAATCCTGCATCTTTCTTTCTTTTGCAAATGGAGATCCAGTTTCCCCAGCACCATTTTTTTGAAGAGATGGTTCTTTCACAATTAAGTGGTCTTTATCCTTTGTCAAAATTCAGTTGGCCATAAATGTGAAGGTTAATTTCTGAGCTTTCAGTTCAATTCCTTTGGCTTATTGTCTATTCTTGTGCCAGTACCAGGCTGTTTTAATTCAGTTCAATTCCTTTGGTTTATATGCCTGTTCTTGTGCCAGTACCAGGCTGTTTTGATTACTTGCAGCTTTGTAACAAGTTTTAAGATAGGGAAATCTGAATGCTCCAAATTCATTCTTCTACTTCAAGATGTCTTTATCTATTTGGGGCCCCTTAATCTTCCAAATAAATTTGTTGATTTGCTTTTCCATCTCTACAAAGGTTGTTGGCATTTTTACTGTGATCACAATGAATGTATAAATATCTTTCAGTAGGTTGGCACTTTAATGACATTTAGTCTCCCTATCCATAAACAAGATATGCCCTTCCTTCTATTGTTTTAGGTCTTAGATTTCTTTTAGCAATGTTTCATAATTTTCTATTACAGTCCTTTACATCCTTGGCTATGGTTGCTATTGTGAATAGAATAGTTTCCTTGATTTCTTCTTCTGGTTGTTCATTGTTTGTGTATAGAAACACTACTGATTTGGGGATGTTTTCTTGTAAACTGCATCTTTCATTTATTAGCTCTAGGACCTATGTTGTGGATGTTTCAGGATTCTCTGAATATAGAATTGCATCATCTGCAGATAAGGAAAATTTTACTTTTTCCTTTTCAATATGAATAATGTTTTTTCTTTTTCTTGACTAATTGTTCTGGCAAGAACTTCTAGTACAATTTTGAATAACAGTATGGCAGTTCACTTTTGTGCCTTGCTCGTGATCTTCAAGTGAAAATTCAGTATTTCACCATTAAGTAGGAGGTGAGCAGTGGGCTCTTCAAGTGTGCACTTTGTCATGTTGAGAAATATTCCTTCTATACTAGTGTTCTAAATATTTTTATCAAGAATGATGTTGGATCTTGTCAATTGCCTTTTTTGGATCAATGGAGATGATCATGGAATTTTTCCTATCATTCTGTTTATGTGGTGTATTTTGTTAATTGATTTTTATATGCTTAACCATACTTACATACCAGTGATAAATTCCACTTGATAAGGATATATGATTATTTTATTCTGCTGTTGGATTTTGTTTGCTAATATTTTATTGAAATTTTCACATTTATTTTCACAAGAGACATTGGTCTGTAGTTTTCTTTTCTTGTGGTAAATCATCTGGCATCGGTATGGGGTGATTTTAGACTTGTAGAATGAGTTAGGGAGTATTCCCTCTCCTTTACTTTCATGGATAAGTTTCTTTTTCAGATTTGTAGTGAAGTCTTCTTAGAATGATCAGCAGAATTCCGCTTTGAAGCCATTTGGTCTTGGGCTTCTTTTTTTTTTAACTGATTCAATCTCTCTACTAATAATTAATTTGTTGAGATTTTATCATTTTTTTAGTAAATGTAGGTGGTTTGTATATTTGTAAGAATTTAACCATTTTATCTGGTTTATCTAATTTATTGGTATGCAGTTATGGAATGTGAGTGTTTTAATTTGTTAAAGGAAAATTTATTAAGATGCAAGTTTACAGTTCTAAGGCCATGAAAATGCCCAAACAAAGGCATCCTGAGAAAGATACCTTGATCAAGAAAGTCCAATGGGTCCCGAGCACCTCTGTTAGCTGGAAAGGCCCAGGGCAACATCTGTTGGGGTCTCTGGCTGTGTGGACTCTGTTGGCACTAAAGTTTTTTTTCCAAAATGTTTCTCTTTTAAAGGGCTTCAGTTAGCAACCCCACACTGAATTGGTGAGACACATATCTGTGGAAACCATCTAAACTAAAGTTACTATCCTCAACTGGGTGGGACATATTTCTATGGAAGCATTAGAAAGATCCCACCTAGCAATACTGAATGAGGATTAAATGGCATGACTTTTCTGGAGGTACATAATCGCTTCAAACTGGCATACCACATATTGTCCGTTTTATTCAGCAGGGTCAGTATTAATGTCCCCATTCTCATTTCTGATTTTAGTCTTTTGTATCTTCTTTCTTTTTTCTTTGTCAGAGTTTCAGGTAATTTGTCAATTATATCGATCTTTTCAAATAATCAATTTTTAGGTTTATTATTCCATTTTTATTTGTTTTCCATTTCATTTATTTCCACTCTAGTCTTTGCTATGTCTTTCCTTCTGCTCACTTTGGTTTTAGTTTCCTCTTAATTTATTCAGTTTTTCAAGTTTTGACATTAGGTCTCTGAGTTAAACTTTTTCCTTTTTTTCAATGTAGACACTTAGAGCTATAAGTCTACTTTTATTATAACCCTGTGAACCCCATCTTTGTTTTTATCTGTTACCACTTATGTCTTTATACATTATATGTCCAAAATGATAAGTGCATAATTATATTTTATGCATTTGCATTTTACCACCTGCTCTGTGTAAGAAATGGTTAAATACCACACAATATATTACAATAGTATCAAAATTTATAATTTCCCAAATGGTTATCTTTATTTCTTTATGCCACTTTGTACCATTGTCTAATGTCCTTTCATTTCGTTTTGAAGACCTCCTATTGCATCGTTTGTAAGGCAGATCTAGGCAAGATGAACTCCTTTAGCTTTTGTTATCTTAGAATGTCTTTTTAAAATATTTTTATTGATATATGTTCATGCATATACAGTCCATCCAAAGCATACAATTAATGGCTCACTATATTATCACAGATGTGTATTCATCACCGTGATGATTTTTAGGACATTTTCATCACTCCAGAAAAAGAAATAAAAAGAAAAAACCTATATATCCCATAACTTTTACCCCTCCTTCCATTGACCACTAGTATTTCAATCTACCCATTATTTTTCACCACTTATCACCCACTTATTATTTGTCTGTTTTTTGTCCTTATTTATTTTACTCATTTGTCCATACTCTGGATAAAAGGAACATCAGTCACAAGGTTTTCACAATCACACAGTCACACTGTAAAAGCTATATACTTATACAATCATCTTCAAGATTCAAGGCTACTGGAATACAGTTCAACAACTTCAGGTACTTCCCTCTAGCCACTCCAATACACCATAAACTAAAAAGAGATATCTATATGATCCATAAGAATGGCCATCAGGATAACATCTCCATTCTGTTTAAAATCTCTCAGCTGCTGAAACTTTCTTTTGTCTCATTTCTCTCTTCCCCCTTTTAATCAAGAAGGGTTTCTCAATCCCATGATGCCAGATCCCAGCTCATCCCTGGGAGTCATGTCCCACATTACCAGGTACATTTACACCCTTTGAAGTCATGTCCCATGTAGAAGGAAGGCAGTGAGGTTACCTTCCAAGTTGCCTTAGAGAGAGAGAGAGAGAGAGGCCACATCTGAGCAACAAAAGAGGTTCTCTGTGGGTGACATTTAGGCATAATTATAAGTAAGCTTAGCTTCACCTTTGCAGGAATAAGTTTCATAGGGGTGAGCCGAAAGATCGAGGACTTAGTCTATTGAATTGGTTGTCTGCATGCTTGCAAAAATAACAGGAATTCCATAGATGGGGAAGTTTAATATTTCCCCCTTTTCCCAGAATACATTTTTATTCTCTGGGACTGATTGGGGCATAATATTAACTTGTACAAACCAAGAAAATCTCATTCCTTATTCAAGATTCCCTGTATTTATGCTGTTTGAATCAATTGACCATAGAGGTCAAATTAGATAATGCCTTACTCAAAATATAAATTTTGCACTGAATAAACATATCTTCCTTTGGTTTCACACAGAATTTGAAGTTTAAAGATATAGACCATAGAATTCTTTACCTTGTATTCTGATTTACCTTTATCTTATCCAGATCTGCTGCAGTCATATCTCCAGTCAAAGTCTTATGACTTTTTCAACTTTTTAAACAATTGCTTTATGGGGTAATGCTGAATTTCATAGCTTCAGAGCTCTAACTCTGATTCTCAGGTATCACACAAATACCCAAAATTTTGGGAATGACCAGTTTATACACAAATATGTCAGTAGCTCAGAATTTAGAAATAATGGTTACAACTCCAGAATAGATGTGACTGCTATAGAAGTTTATAATCTAAGAACCATTACAATAGACCCCAACCTGAGAATCCATACTCGCAACTTCAATTCTCCAAGTTTGTCTATTATAGTTAGTCCATATGAGTGAAACATGATAATATTTGCCTTTTTGTTTATGACATTTCATTCAACATACTGTCCTCAATATTCATTTACCTAGTTGCATATGTGACAACTTCATTCCTTCTAGCAGCCAATCAGTAGCCCATTGCATGTAATCAACACAGTTCCCCCTTCCATTCTTCAGTGGATGTACCCTTAGGCCATCTCCATCCTTTGCAAATCATGAACACCAGTTGCAAATGTTCATTTGTGTCTCCACTCTCAGTTCCTCTAGGTATATACCAAGCAACAGGGTTGCAACATCATATGGAAAACCCACCCCCAGTCTCCTGTAGAACCACCACACTGCACTCCAGAAAGGTGCTCCTCTCAGGTTTCCTACCAACAGTGAATAGGTGCATCTCTTCCTCCATATTTCCTCTAGCATTTATATTTTTGTTCATTTTTAAACAGTTTTATTTGCACATCATAAAATCCAACTTTAAGTAAAAAATCAGTGGTTCCTGGTATAATCACTTAGATATGCCTTTGCCACCATAATCTATATGAAGACATTTCCTTTTGTGCTGCAAAGTATCCCATACTCCTATTCCATATCCCACACTTCTTGACATTTAGTTTTGGCATATTGCCTTATTTTGCATTCAGTGGAGAATACTACATATATCACACCCTATACAAAAATTAACTCAAAATGGATCAAATACCAACACTAGAGTTAAGACCTTAAAGCTTTTAGAAGAAAATGTAGGGAAATATCTTAAAGGGTATGAGATATAGATTCTCTTCATTCTTTTGCATATGGATATCCAGTTTCCCAATCAGCATTTATAGGTGTGTTGACTTGACCACTGTATCAAGTACAAATTGTCCATAGATGAGAAGGTCTATTTCTCAACATTCACTTTGATTCCATTGGTCAGTATATCTATTTTTATGCCAGAATCATATTGTTTTGACCACTGTAACTTTGCAATGTAATTTAAAGTCAGGTAATATAATATAATTTAAAGTGATTTGCTACTTCATATTTCTTACTCAAGATATTTTTTAGCTATTCAGTGCAACCTGCTCTTCCACATACATTTAGATATGTGTTTTTCTTTTTATTTCTGCAAAGTAAGTTGTTGGTATTATAATTGGTATTACATTGAATCTGTAAATCAATTTGGGTAGTATTGACGTCTTAGCTGTATTTAATCTTCCAATCCATGAACACCATGTGCCCTTCCATTTATGTAGTCTTCCATGATCTCTTTTAGCAAATTCTTGTAGTTTTCTGTGTATAGGTCTTTTGTATCCTTATTTAAATTTATTCCTAAATATTTTCATCTTTGGTTGCTCATCACTCATCACTCATGTATAGAAAAACTATTGATTTTGGGTGTTGATCTTCTATCCTGCCACTTTGCTGTACTCATTCATTAGCTATAGTATCTTTGCTCCTTTTCCCTTCTGTTCTCCTGAGGTACCCATAACAGTTACGTTCATGCACTTCATGTTGTCATCCAATTCCCTGAGACCCTGCTCATATTTTTCCATTCCATTCTGTATATTTCCTTTTGTATTGGATTTCAGATGCCCAGTCCTCTAGTTCACTAATCCTTTCTTCTGCCTCTTGAAATCTGTTGTTGGTTTCCATTGTTTCTTTCAACTTTTCTATTGTGCCTTTCATTCCCACAATTTCTGCAATTTGTTTTCTCAAACTTTAGAATTCTTCTTTATGTTCACCCAATGACTTCTTTATATCCTCCTTCAACTTGTAGATTTGGTTTTTTGATGAGATTTTGTATGTCTGTTCAAACATCCTGTATTAGCTGTTTCAACTCCTGTATCTCATTTGAAGGGTTGATTTGTTCCTTTGACTGGGCCATATCTTCAATTTTCCTAGTATGACTTGTTACTTTTTGCTGACATCTAGGCATTTGATTTTCTTAATTTATTTATTCTGGATGTTGTTTTCAGTCTTTTCTCTAAGGTTTTCTTGCTGAATGTCTTTGTTCTCTATATGTTCTTTGACATTTAGTTCAGCTTATTCTAGACCTTTAACATAGGTTCTGTGAAACTCATCAGAATTTTTCTATTTTTGTTTTTCTGTTTCTTGCCCTGCCTATATGGAGCCTTTTTTGAGGAGGGTCTTCTCAGATATTATCAACCCCAATCAGATTTTCCCAAACCAGACAGGCCCACGGAGGACAGAGTAGCCACATCAGTTTTCCCTAAGGGTGAGACCCAGCAGGTTGTCAAACTTTCCTCTGAAGCCTCTAGACGCTGTGCTTTTCCTATCCTGCTCAGCGTGTGGTGCTTGTCAGCCCTCAGCTCCCCACCAATGTAAAGTGAGACTCACTTTCAGCAGACTCTCCTTGCCATGGGTGTGATTAAGAAAGGGGCATGTGTACTTGGTGGGCTTTGATTGCTTCTGTTTTCTAGCCCCTGGGGGCTCTATTCTCTGAAGGAGGGCCTCCATTTGAGCAGGGCCCCACTCCCTTTTTTGGAGAACATAAGTCTTAATGGGAATTAGTCCGTTTCACCTGAAAGGCTACTTTGTTTCTCAGAAATGTCTTAATTCTGCCCTTGTCTGGGGCAGTGTTGGAGCCTGAGTATGTTTGCAGTTCTATCTAATAAGATATTAAAAAGTTTAAAAAGAAAAAGCAAAAAAGACTTTTCAGAGCCAGACCCCAGCTCCCTGTGTTAACCAATCAAATGCTTGAGTTGATACATGGTTCTATGTATCTCCAGGCTCTATGTGCTCCCTTTGCTTGGGGTCCAGACATTTTCCAGTATTTTGTGCTATCAAACCAAAAAAAAGCCTCTTTGTTGTTGTTATTGTTGTTGTTGTTTTCATCAGCCTCACCCCCTCTCTGCCAAGGCAAAAGCTCGTGGTTCCTTTAGTGCTCATTCCAGTTTTATCTGTGCTGGGCACTTATTTTCAGTAGTCAGCATTTATTAATTAATTCCACAACTGGAGCTCAGTTGAGCTAAGCCTTTGCTACTAATAAAGTCTGTTTCCTTTCCCCTTGGGGAACAAGACTTCTGTGCCCATGGGGTAGGGGTACCAGCCTGCAAGGCTTGGGAGACTTACAGTTCTGTGTGGGATCTCAGATGTTCCACCCATTCTAGACTGGTGTATGCTGTGTTTCCAGTCACTGACATCCCCCCAGCAATTGTTCCATACAGTTCCTGGCTACTTACTAGCTACTCTAGGGGATGAATTAAATTCTACTCCTCACTATGCTGTCACCTTACCCCATATCTTAGAATGTTTTAATCTCTCCCTCATTTTGGAAAGAAAACATCACTGAATAGAGAGATAGATAGATAGATAGATATGGATAGATAGATATAGACACAGATACAGATACAGATATAGATATAGATATAGATATAGATATAGATATAGATATAGATATAGATATAGATATAGATATAGATATAGATATAGATATAGATATAGATATAGATATAGATATACACAATTCCTGGCTGGCAGTTACTTTCTTTCAGTGCTTTGTGTATTTTAATCAACTGCCTTCTTGCTTCCATGATGTCTCATTAACAATTGGGACTCAATCTAATTAGTACTCCCTTGTATGTCAAATGCTATTTTTCTCTTGCAGCTTTCAAAATCCTATCCTTATCTTTTACATCTGATTGTATGACTAATATATTATATGATATATTTTTCTTCATATGTATCCAGTCTGGTGTTCTCTGGGGTTCATTGATGTGCATATTCTTGCTTTTGGCTAAGTTTTTGAAGTTCTCTGTCATTACTTATTTTGCTATTCCTTCTGCTCCCTTTCTCTTTATTCTTCTTTTGGGACTCACTCCTTTTGGTGCAGTTGATGGTGTCCCAGAGCTGTTTTAGGCTATTTTTACTATTAATAATTATTTTTTCTTTCTACTCCTTAGCCTGCTTCATTTAAATTATCTTATCCTAGAGTTCACTCATTCCTCCCTCTGCCAGCTACTATCTACTCTTGAAACCCTCTTGAGAATTTTTCTTTTCAGTTACTGTGGTCTTCAACTTCAGTATTTATTTCCTATTCATTGTTTACTTGATATCCTTTAGTTCTTTCTTTGAATATTCCTTTATCTCCTTGAACATTTTTAAGATCACTTTTTTAAAAGACTTTTTCAATATATCCACATTATCATCTTTTTTGATGATGTTTTCTGAAATTACTTCCTCTTTCTTTTGATAGACCATCATTTCCTATCTCTTTGTCTTGTACTCTTTTGTTTCACATTACACATTGTAATATTTTAAAATGCCAACTTTGAGATTTATTCCTTGAGATACCTGTTTCTTGATTTCATAAGCAGCTGGTGATAAAAAAGAGATTTTATTGTGCTTCAGCCCTCTATCAGGAAGGTTTGCCCAGTATGAATACAATCTTCAGTGTTTTCCCTGTCTTTTTACACTTCGTATTCTGATTGATATTTGTCTTAGAGTGGGTATTTTAGGCTTTATTCTGTTTGAAGTGTTTTGTGCTTCTTGGACATGTATTTTTATATCTTTCATAAGAGTTGGGGAATTTTGGCCCATAATTTCTTCAAATATTCTTTCTGCCTCTTTACTCTTCTCCTTCTAGGCCACACGACACATGTCTTTATGCTTCATTCTGTCACTCAAATCCCTTGGACCTTGCTCAATTTTTTCCTACTCTTTTCTCTATACTTTTGACTGGATGATTTTGACTGTCTTGGCTTCTAGTTCACTGATTCTTTCCTCTGCCTGTTCAAATCTGCTGTTGTTTGCCTCTGTATACTTTTAATCTCCATTATTGTGTCTTTCTTCCCCATGTTTTCTGTTATATTATTTTTAAACTTTCACTTTCCTCTTTGTGCTCACATTGTCACATATTGTCTATAACTGTATTTTCTTTCATCTCCTTGAATTGGTTATAGAGGTTTGTTTGAACACCTTTCATTAATTGTTCCTAATTTTGCATTCCCTCTAAAGTTTAAATCTGTTCCCTTGACTGAGCAATATTTCTTCATGTTTTGTAACTTTTGTTTATGTGTGGACATCTGATTATTTTGATGGTTTAACTCTGAAGGTAGGTTGACCACTTTGGGGAATGATCCTATATCAAGTACTGAGTATTTGTCTCTGGTCCTGGAAGATTCGACAAGCAAAACTGACTGTAGTCAGTTCAGCCATAGTGAGTGGAAGTTCATGCTGTTGAAACCACACATAATTTCAATCCTCACCACCATGGCCACTTTGTTCATGAGACCATTGGGCAATGACATAAGATGAGGAGGAAAGAAGTCAACTGGTGTCCACAAAATAGGTCATCATATACACTCTTTTTTGGTGCATGGTCCAGGAACATACACACTTGATCATTAAAATCTACCTCTGCCAAAGCCACCCTCTGGTGAAGAATCACATGGGACAAAAATAGTTTTCACATTTATAGCCCATTCAGAAAAGTCTATACATACACCTCTGCCCCAGACCTCTTTGTCACCAATATTCCAATCATGTTCCTTCCAAGTCCCGGCCATCCAGCCAAACCGTGGCCCAAGTCTATGAATTAGTATACAAACACACCTTCTGCCATTTCTCCTTCCAAGAAAAATGCAGAATCTGATGCACTTTTCAAAATTCTGCCCACTGGGATGATTTCTAATCACAACTATACTCTAAGGATGTCCCAGAAAGAGGCTGGAGTGCTCTAGCTCTCCACTTTCAGTTTTACTTTTATATCAGTATATCATGCAGAACTTTTGTAAATCAGGTCTGAGTTTTATCTTCCTCAGTCAGATGATCCTAAGGAACTCCATAAAAGAATATCACTGTTGAATAAGAAAGAGAAAATAATGTGGCAAGGATGAAGGCCACTGACATTTGGGTCACTTCCTCTTGTAACTTACTTGCACCTTCAAGTCCTAGGTTTTAACAGGAGAGCTGCTACACACACCCAAATTTATGCCTTAATGTGACAGGCAATGCCTAATTACTGATGGACAAATCTGGTCTGATGGTAACTTAGTGGCCCCCCATGGTTAAGTGCTCAGTCTTTACTAAGGCCCAGTGATACTTAAAGAGCTGTTTTGCAAAAAGAGAGGAATTATCTGCAGAGGGAGGCAGGGCTTTGATCCAAAATCCTAAGGTTCTGTGCTGAAATTCTTATATAAGGGCCTGGAAAAGCCTCTAGACAGTATCTCTATTTGCCACCAAAATTTCAGCACCATTGTATATGCTGGATCGTATGGCCCAAATGGCAGAGCAGCTTCAGGGCCACCTAGACCTGTTGTGGCTCCTCTTCTTGTTTCAATCCTTCCTCAAAATTAATATATTTTTGGGTCATTCTGTAAATAAGTTGCATAGCACACCCAAATAGGGAATATTTTCCTTCAAAAATAGAAATAGGCCAAATAGGCATTGCGCCTCTTCTTTGGTAATAGGTGGGGCCAGATGTAACACAGTTTTCTTTTCCTTAGGGGGGATATATTGACTTGTCCCACACCATTGCATGCCTACAAATTTCAATGAGGTGAAGAGACTCTGAATTTTTGTTGAATTATTTTGTTGAACACTCTGACATGCCATAGCATATGGGATTATTTGGTACTTTTTACTTACTAGATACAATCAGGAAAATGTCATCAATATAATTGGCCAGTGTAATATTTTGTGGAAGGGAAAGGTGATCAAATTCCCTGCACATCCCCTTTCAATTCTCTTATTTGGCTACTGCAAAAAAAGCAGGTGGGTCTTGGAGGATGATAGTGGATTATTGTAAACTTAATCAGGTAGTGACTCCAATTCTTGATGCTTTCCCAGATGTGGCATCATTGCTTGAGCAAATAAATACATCTATTATCCCGTATCAGCCATTGTTTGGAAAATTTTTCTTATTCATTTTAATAATTTTAACGTATGATTTCATTTCACAGAGTTTCTGCTCAGTATTGTATCTTTACTTTCTGTGATTTCAGGAAATAAAATCTGGCCTATCTTTTGTGTGAACTTCTTAAATGTGCTTTCTTATATTTAGAGTACACACCACAGTATCTTGTATAAGCAGAATATGTTGGTCATAGTGATTTAGCAAAATATTCTGGGGGATTTTTCAAGAATAACCACAATTGAGGTTCCAAACCATGACAGTATGCTGAGGATATTGAGTTATCTACGATTGAGAGAACTCAATCAAGTAGAGAAACTACCTTTATTCTCATGTTTGCTTCAGGCTGGCCTTATAGGAAAATCTCCTACTAAAACTATGCCCTAACTAAATAGTGCATCCAGTTACCTCAGTTTAAACTGTATTATGAGAAACAATCATGTCATGTTATTTTCCTAACTAGAAATACGTTCTTTTATTCAGTTTGTAGAGAAGGTTTTGGAGTCTAAGGCTGACAGTCACTAGCCTCTGGCTATTCAGGCAATTTGGTTGTTATATCTATATCCACATTCAGAAAAGAACAAAAATGCATGCCAATTCTCTTTTCTTAATTTTTTACAGTGCAATTTCAGATGAACTGGAAACTGTTCACCATATTCTGGGATTGGTTCCTCAGCATCCATTTTCCACTTTTCAAATAGATGTGCTGCTTAATTCTACCTAAGCTAATCTTCTCTATTCCAGAAAATATTCTATCAATCAGATTCATTCATTGAATGAGGGGCCAGAAAATGAAAGAGAATGGTGTTGTTCTTTTTATGGGTTTCATCTAATTTCAGAGGGTGTGAAAATACCAATTCAAATTAACCTAAATGTGTTTTTGTACTTTGGATCCAACTTGTCTCCTTCATTATTACTTCTTCTATGAACTCTTGGAGATAGAGAACAAGGAAATAAGGGAGTAGAGATGAGAAAACAGATTGATGCTGGAGAATTCAGTGTAGTTGAGAAGGATTGGAATCATCCATTGGTTCTTTTTTTTTTTTTCACTGAATTTCTCATCATTACCTGTACCAGCTGGTTTCATTATTTATTCCAGAAATCTCAGGTCTTCTGGAGAGTCTTAGAGTTAGAATAATACTTGGAAAATGACCCTGTAGCTTTAATTTTAACAGCAAACTAACTTGATGATCCATGGAAATTATTCAAAACAAATCAGTTCTGCAGTCCTGGAAAGGAGGTCCTCTTTCTATTAATGAAACAAATTATTGGGCCCTTTCTATTATAGAGTTTGAATAGCTAAATGTCTGATCCATAGGCCTGAGAAGCAAGTCAAACATGGCCCTATACCCTGAACTATAACTATACCTCTGTGCCAGTTTGAAAAAAATTATTCACTCTCTGAGAGCCATGTTTTAATCCTAATCAACCTGGAGGGGGGAATGATTTATTCTAATCTCTATTCAGTACTGTATATTGGAAATTTTAATTAGCTTATCTCCATGGAGATGTGACACAATCAAGTGTGAGCTGAGATGTGTCTCCACCCATTCCAGGTGGGAGTTGATTAGTTTACTGGACTCCTATAAAGGAGAATGACAGAAAATTCAGAAAGAGCAGAGAAGGACAACAGAATGCCACAGAACTGTGAAGCAGAGAGTCCACCAGTCAGCAGCTTTTGGAGATAAAGAAGGAAAATGCCTCCTGGGGAGCTGGAGAGGAAGCTAGCAGATGATGTCATGTGCTTTTCCAAATGAGAGAGAAACCCTGAATTTCATCAGCCTTCTTGAACCAAGGTATCTTACCCTGATACCTTATATTGGACATTTCTGTAGACTTGTTTTAATTGGGACATTTTGTCAGCCTTAGAACTGTAAACTTGTAATTTATTAAATTCCCACTTTTTAAAAGTCATTTCATTTCTGGTATATTGCATTCTGGCAGCTAGCAAATTAGAAGAGCCTAATAAATGTTTGCTTCCATGTCAAATATTCTTTGGTTCTTTCATTTCCATTTAACTCCAATTGATGTTCCTGAATTCTTAATCTTTGGACTGCAAAACCAATATAGTATCACCCCTTTATAAGGCTGTAATAAGAAACAGTGTCAATATCAACCTTATAAGCTATTTACATTCAGGGTCTACATTTGCAGAGACATGATTCAACCTAGTCAAATAGTGTTGAGTGATATTGTTATAATACTGAAAGATTGATTCTGAAAAATATGTAATTTGCTTTAATATTATTTTTCAATAGCTAGAATATATAATCAAAAACTTTATGGGGCCTTTGGAACCCACAAAGAAACAGTGAATAATTTAAAGTGTGTTTTATGTCATGACATCAATTGACATGGTGATGTAATTTTTCACTTCTATTTTAAAAAAGTAACTTGAGGATATATTTTATCCCTTTTACTACATCAGTGAATCAAAGAACTCATGTCTTTCTACATGCAGAAATAATATTACAGCTGTAGCTACATTACTGTAGCTGAAAATATTAATATTTAAATTACATTCCACCGTTCTGTCAAGATTGTATTAACCAAAATTAAACTTACAAATAAAATGACAGTACAATAAAATACAGGGTATGAAGAATCACTAGGCTTCTCTATTTCATATATTTGGAGATATGAAAGAATGAAGTGCATGAATGTCCATGCCCAAACTCGCCCAACATTTGTAACAAAGAGAAAGAAATTAACATCTAATTCTACTTGTAGAAGACATTGCTTGCTAAGGCAGTAGTGTTACTGTCACAATGGAATTAATATCAATTTAAAATTTGTATTCACCATCGGCCAAATAGGGGTGGAGGGAGGGTTGCATCCTGAAAATTTTAATAAAGGATCCATACTAAGAGCAGAGTAGCCAGAGTCACACTCATTAAAGAACTGAATTCGAAGCTAGCTGTTAGTAGGTGTCAACATTTTTCTCTAAAGTCAGAAATATATTTAGCAATGGCTAAATTACTTCCCTTCCACCAACAGTCATAATGCAAAATTTTATAAGCCATCATGGCAAATAAATAAATTCTATGAAACTTAGCAAATGGGCACTGTTTCTCAACAGCAATATATAATGCCATATCAATGGATAAGGCACAAAACTTTCCTTAATGTATTTAAAGATATTTATGGAGCACCTATAGGTGCCAAGGGATGACATAGTTGTCAAGAAAACAGAGGTTGATAATAATGGTGATAATCACTGTAATCACAACAGTTAACACTCATATAATACTTCTTGCAGTCACTCTGATAAGTGGTTTACATATCATCTCATTTAATCCTCACAACAGCTTTATGAGAAAGGTACAATTATTGCCACCATTTTACAAATGAGGCATGGAGATTTAAGTGACTTTCTCGCAAGCACACATGCAGTAAATGATAAAGCTTCGATTCAAACCCAAGAAATCTTTTTTGAATCTGCACTCTTATGGAATTATACTTTGGTTGTAGAACAAAAGTAATACATAGATAAATGCATTCATCAACAAGAAAGTGATAACTGTATTATAGCAAAAATAAAAGAAGATAATGGGTTAAAGAGGCGGGAATCAATATTAGAGTAGTGAGAAAAAATATGCACTGCACTCAAAAAATATTTATAAGTATTCACATTGTACCTAATGCTATTTTAAATCTAATGTATATGTGGTAGTTTGAAGTTATGTACCCTAGAAAAGGCAAGGTTCTCTTAGTCCATTCCTGTTGGTGCAATACCTATGGTAGGTGAGACCATTTGGTTAGGTTATTTCAATTGAGATGTTACCCATCTCATTCAAGGTGGGCCTTAATCCTTTCACTGCAGTCCTTTATAAGAGGATAAAACACATACAGAAGTGGAGAGATGAAATTAAAAGAAGCTCACAGAGAAAAGCCCCAAAGAAGCCAAAAGAGGACCCACAGAAGCTCAGAGAGTAAGCCACCAGAATCAGAAGCTGAAAGCAATGAAACTCAGGAGCAAAGGGTCAACAGACACTGGCCATGTGCCTTCCTATGTGACAGAGCAGTCCTGGGTGCCAATAGCCTGTCTTCAGTGTCCAGGTATCACCCTATTGATGTCTTGAGTTGGACGTTTTCGTGACTTAAGAAGAATAAATTGTAAGTGAATAAATCCCCATTGTAAAAGCCAACCCATTTCTTGTATATTGCATTTCATCAGCTTTACCAAACCAGAGCAAGATTCACAGTGAAGAACCAGGCAATGATCCTATCCTCTAAGAGCTTGGATTATAGTAAGGGAGACAATTAATAAATAATCACAAAATAAACCTGTGGCTGACACTCCTATGATCCAGTATATGGACAGATAAGTAAAAAATAAGAACAAAATTAAATAAATAATAGGTGAGGATAACGGGTATGGGAGGTTTTCGGTGTTTTTTTAAATTCTTATTTTAATTTTTTGAAGTAATGAAAATGTTCAAAATTTATCATGGTGATGAATATATAACTATAGGATGATATTATGAGCCATTGATTGTACACTTTGAATAATTATATGGTATGTGAATATATCTCAATAAATTACATAATAAAAATAAATAAATAAATAAAATAAAAAACCACGAAATGAACATGTAATTATAAATTATTTGTTACAATTACATGTTATAATTGTTACAAAGGAAACATAAGGAGTGAGATGAATGATTACAAAAAGGAGACCTGATTTAGAGTCAGAGGATATGGTCCAGGAAAGCTTCTCTGAAGATGTTTCACTTAAACTGAATCCTGAAGCTTTAGTGAATGTTGAGGAGATAAGGAGGAGAGGAAGAACATTTCACAGTAGGGTGAGATCATTTGTGAGTCACTGTCATATGAAGCAGCTATATGATTCCAAGGAACTTAAAGAAGGCCAGTAATACTGGATTATAGAAAGCAAGGAGACAATAATAAGAAGTGTCCAAGGATTATGAAGCTGCCATGTAAATAAAGGATTGGAAGGAGCAAGATAAGAGGTAGAGATTCAGTTAGGAAAGTAGTCCTGTAATCTAGTTTGGAATATCTCTTGCTCTCATTTAAAACCAGGTCAAGCATTTGTTGTATCATATCACAAGATTGCAAGAAGTTCAGAAAAGGGGAAGTCTAGTAATCCTGAACATGGAAGAGAAAGACAAAGCTTCAAACCAGGGACTGTTTAATTAATCACTATATCTCCAGTGCTTGAACCCCAGCACTTAGTGATAATTATACTCAGTTATACTCAGTGATAATTTGGTTAACTGAGCTAAATTGAAAAAGCCTGGAGATGATGAACACCATTGTTCACCAGACTCTGGAATAGAAAGTCTATAGATATCCCCAAAGCTATCTTAAATCTTGAAAGAAGTTGATATAGCTATGAGTTTCTCAACCTTTTAATGTGTATGCAAATCATCAGGGGATCCTGTTAAAAATGCAGATTTCAATTCATTAGTGCTAAGGTAGAAACTGAGATTCTGCACTTCTAATAAGCGCTCAAAGTGATACCTATGCTGTCAGTCTTGGACCACACTTCAACTAACATTTAATGAGGTCACAGCAATTCATATGCATATTAAAGTTTGAAAATCATTGGTCTAGATGACTTCTTATTAAGCTCTCTTTCCACTTTTGGATTTCAATTCTAGTAAATACTTTCAAGGCAAATGGAAATGATTAAATGTATTAATGTATTAATTAATTAGTGTATTAATTTATTAATTAATCAATGATTAGATTATTAATTCTAACAGACAAGCTGAAAATAAGACTTAGACCAAGGTTAATTTAACAAAATTCAGAGAATGACAGAATCACACATACTGGGCTTTTAAGAGAAGGTGACATTCTACAGATAACTAAACTCTCCATGCTCAGCAGAAATGACTGCTTGTGGCCTGGACAAAGCACAGCCCTAAACCAGTGGTTATATATTTGGTTCATCTCATGTTTATCTGCTTTGATTCCATTTTGTGTATGACACAGCTATCTTGACTACGTCTATCAGATGCTCAGCCAGCCTTCCCTGTGTGCCCAGTTCTGCTGCAATCATTGATGAATAGGCTGTGACCTAGTAAGGAAGCCACATGAGGACAAAGATATCTATGCCAGTGTTCCTCATCTCCATAAAATCATCCCATTGATTTTGTTAACCACCTTTGAGACTAGTCAAAGTAATCACCTTTACTTCTTCACCATGAATTGCCCTGAAAAATCTTGTCCTCTAGTAACATTGTTTTGCTTCAGGACTGCCTTGATACTAACCTAAAATTAGTTACCCCTTTGTGGTGTGTTGAAGTTGGATGTTCTCAGAGAAAACATGTTACTAAATTTACTTCATTCCTCTGGATCATAACAGATTGTAAGTAGGACCTTTAGATGAGGTTTCTTTAGTTAACGTGTGTATTGCTTCAATCAGGTTAGTCTTAATCCTATTACTGGAGTTCTTATAAGGGAATGCAATTCTAATGGAGAGAAAAAGCCACTGAAAGCAAGAAGCTGAAATGGAGTATGAAAGAGAAGGTAGAGCCTGTTAGGCTCAGGGTCACCACAGGGTTCCACATGAGACAGTGAGTTAACGCTTAAGGGGTTTATTGCTAGAAAAAATTGGATTGACAGAGAGCAAAGGTAGAGCAGGCAGGTGGGAGCCAGTGAAACTTGCTAGCAAACGAAAAGGAAAAATGGCCCCAACTTTCTTTCTGACAGCTTGTGGTTTTAAAGAAAAATCCATGCCAAGAGGAGTGGGGGTGATGTGTGGCCACAGACATCACTGGGAGATATCAGGCTGTTGGAGATCATGACTTCATACTCATGGTTATCTGGTCTGGCCTCTGGTGGGTGGGGTGTTGGCACATTTGTGCTTACTATCTTGTTATTACATCAGCTCCTGTCAGAAGAGCTGTTGAGGGAGAAAAACTGAAAGGGCCCCCATGCCACAGAATCCATTTTGTATGCACTTTCCTTTTCTAATACCTGACATTCCTCCCTTTTTATTTTAATAAAATTGATTGGAATTGGGATTAGATTGGGGGGATGCCTTAGTTTAGCTCAAAGCAATTTTTGGAGGGAGTAGGGACATCATGTTCTCTTTTT
>PVIY010000693.1:45888-184968 GCA_004026745.1 Myrmecophaga tridactyla | reverse complement strand
ATTGAACACCATAAGTACATGGAACCTTGAGTAGGGCATGAGGTTTTGTAAGTTTGTCCAGAGTGATGCCCCAATAAATCCCAGAGTGATTTGAACAGTGAATAGAAAAGTATTTGCAAAGTCCCCTTGGGGGAATGGTGAGAAAGGGGGAAAATTCAACTTCCCCATGTGGAGAATTCCTGATATTCTCACAAGCAATAGGGACAACCAAAGCAATAGGCCGAGCCCTCAATCTTAGGGTTTGTTCATATGAAACTTATCCCCACAAAGGATAGGCTAAGCCTACTTAAAATTAGGCCTAAGAGTCACCCCAGAGAACTTCTTTTGTTGCTCAGATGTGGCCTCTCTCTCTCAGCCAACACGACCAGCAAACTCACTGCCCTCCCCCTCTCTACGTGGGACGTGACTCCCAGGGTTGTGAACCTTCCTGGCAATGTGGGACAGAAATCCTAGAATGAGCTGGGACTCACCATCAAGGGATTGAGAAAATCTTCTCAACCAAAAAGGGGAAGAGAGAAATGAGACAAAATAAGTGTCAATGGTGAGAGATCTGAAATAGGTCGAGACGTTATCCTGGAGGTTATTCTTACACATTATGTAGATATCACCTTTTTAGTTAAGGTATATTGGAGAGGCTGGAGGGAAGTGCCTGAAAATGTAGAGCTGTGTTCCAGTAGCCATGTTTTTTGAAGATGATTGTATACAGCTTTTGCAGCATGACTGTGTGATTGTGAAAACCTTCTGTCTGATGCTCCTTTTATCTATGGTATGGACAGATGAATAAAACATATGGATTAAAAATAAATAATAGGGGGAACAAATGTTAAAATAAATTTAGTAGATTGAGATGCTAGTCCTCAATGAAAGGGAGTGGAAAGGGGTACAGAAAAAAGATAGGGAGAGGAGAGGCTAAAATATATTGGGTGGATGGAAATACTAGCAGTCAATGAGAGAGAGGGGTAAGGGGTACAGTATGTATGAGTTTTTTTCTTTTTATTTCTTTTTCTGAATGGATGCAAATGTTCTAAGAAATGATCATGGTGATGAATATACAACTATGTGATGATATTGTGAGTTATTGATTATATACCAATAATGGAATGATCATATGGCAAGAACATTCATGCTTAAAAATAAATAAAAATAAAATAAGGTACTACTTTAAGGAGGTTACAGATATTCCTATTTTAATAAGGTAATTAAGTCACAGTGAAATTGTACAAAGTTACACGCATAGCAAATAATGGATCCAGAGAAAGAATCCAAGTAGATTTGGATCCAAACCCAGTTCTCATTCTACTCTGCTGTGCAGAAAACTTTGAGACATCAGAAGAGGGGGAAATAAAATCTGGATGGAAGATGAGGAAAAACTTGGATGAACTGCCGCTTGATATGATGCTTGAATAAGATTTTGACATATAGAGACAGGTAGGGTACATTTTAAGGAAGGAGATAAGAATTTGCATAAGCACAGTCTTGAATCCAGGACATATTTGTGAAAAAGTAAATACTATTATTTGGACAAGTGTAAATTATGTGCATAAATGAGAAGCTGAATAGATTAAACAACTGAGGACAAAACAAGGAGAATTTGGAAAGACAGATCAAGTTCATACTTAACTTGGTACCCAAGGTCAGTCTTTAAAAGATTCAAGTCACATCTATTTGGGACCTATTATACAATTTTTAAAACTATATTTTTATTCTGCAGAAAAATATACACTAAGTACCCCACCATACATCCTTAAAAAGAAAACAGTGTTAAATGTTGACTTAAATATGGAATATATAAATAAATATTTAAATGTCTTGATTTCATCAATGAGCTGGCAAGAAATTAAGAAGGAAATATTAAGGCTGGAAGCTGAGTTTCCGCTAAGGTAAGCCTTGCACTGAAGCTTGCTTTCACCTTGTGGGCATGTGCTATACCTGTTGAATTTGAGTAATGATTTTCACATATCTCTGGGGCTCAAAGAAAGAAGATAAAGTACTTGTGTGGCTTGAAAACCTCAATCCAAGTAGTTAGTTAAGATAGTCCCAAACAGAATTGTCTCCAGACACAGAAGGTACAAGAAAGAATGAAAAGCATGGAAGTATCAGTATATGAGTCAATACAAGCAAACATCAATATAAAAACAGTAATGTATTTAACCCCACAGACTAGGAAAAATTTTAAAAACCTAAAAAGAATAACATGAAGGGGCATATGAAGTTAAAATGTTCTAAGATTCTCGAATTATTTGGACAGAGGTAAACGTATTAATTAAACTTAGACTTTTATGAAATAAATAAACCTGTTTAAATTTCTAATGCAATGTATGAAAGGCTAGAAATAAAGTGTTCTGTTTCCACACTAGTCAAGGAAATGAATGCAATGAAAAAATTAACCAATAAAAAAAGCAGGAGGAAATATATAGTTGTGTGTGTATATATAAATATGCAGACACACAGATATATAAAATGAGGAACAAATAGAAAGCATACAATAATTTAGTAAACCTAAGCATAACATAAATTACTATACATATTACTGGACTGAAATGAAAACCTAGCTAACAACTGTTATCAGAAGACATCTTTAAAGCACAGGAAAGGAGAAGATTAAATTTAAAATTTAAAGGATGAACAATTTGTATCATTTAAATAATATCCTCCCACCTACCCCACCCCCAAAATACTTGTTTAACTATATGAAAATCCAGAAAATATGATAGTTAAAAATCCTCTCACAAAGAAAACTCCAGGCCTAGATGCTTTTAATGGAAGTTCCATGAAAGAAACTAAGAATAAATTATTCCAATCTTACACAAAATATTTCATAGTCTAGAAATGAGGGAAAATAAGTTTAATAGCTAAATCTAACAAGGAGGGTATGAGAAGTCAAAGTATGAGCCAATCATTCATATGAACATAAATGTAAAAATTCTCGACATTTACCAATAGAATACAACAAAATCTATAAAAGATACTACATGACCACGTTAGATTTCACATAGGAAAATCGATTAATTTAATTTACCATATAAAAGATTAAAGCAGATAAATCATAAGGCTATTTTAACAGAGCAGAAAAAGATTAATCTTTTTAATCATTTAAAATATTTTTTTTTTAATTAAAAGGTGTATTTAGAGTGGAGAAAAATTAGAAGCTTTCCCTTTGAGATTGGGAACTGGATAAGGATTCCTGCTATAGCCATTTCTATTCAGCATTTTACTTAGAAGTCCTAGCTAGTATAGGAAAACAAGAAAAAGTATGCATATTGGGAAGGAAAAAAAACAAAATTTCCATTATTAGCAAATGTATATGTAGAAAATCCAAAATAATCTACAGAAAAATTAGTTGAATTGTTTAGAGAATTTACTTAGGTTTCTAGATGCAAAGCAAAACCCACAAAAATTAATCTACATTTTTCAACACAAAAAGAGTGAGAAACTGATTCATAATGGCATCAGGGGTTCCTGCTTTAGGAGAGGTGAGATGACATTGTCCAGGGAGGTACACTGAACACTCCCTGAATATAGCAATATTCTAATTTTAAAAAATCTATATGTAGTTAAAACACCTATTTGAATTTATCTGTACATAACTTTTCCCAAACTATACTCGCTCCAAGGCCTCTGTATACTATAAACTGCTTGCTTATTCTGTCTTTCCTTTTCTATGCCAGAGGAGCTTTTTTTTTTGGCTTGGGCAGGCACCCAGAGAAGCATTTTAGGTAACATATTCTTAAAAACTTTTTGAAAGAAACTCCATCTCTCGATTTCATGCAAAGTACAAATAAAGGGTCTTGGGGATGGGATTTTCTTAGAGCAAGTTGGAGGCATTTTGTACTTTCCATTGCTGTCTACAATGGGTAGTATCATTGGATTGAGCTAACTAATAATACGAGTCCCATTGACTAAACACCTACTGTGTGCCAAGCTTATCACTGAATATTTCTTACATGTTATTTCTTTTAAAAGTGTTTTCTGTGTGTGTGTGTGTGTGTGCACATATGTATGTGTGCATGCATGAAGAAGTGGGTAAAGATGTGGTAAGAATAGTGAGCAAATAAGATAGTTAAGCAAATTCAGAGTGTAAGAGTAGGTACTGTATAGATATGATTGTGGTACTGTCTGTGCTTCTCTAGAAAAATATGTAGAGTAATTATTGCATGTCTATTATTTTGTTTTCTGTTCCACTGTCTCTTCTGTTGAAGTGGATCATTTTATATATGCATATTTTGAAGCTTTTCTTTTAATATTTCTTATAAGACACTGATGGACAGGCAATCTTTAAAATCCACTAAAAGAAAAAGGACTAAGATAGAATTGAACTACTATTAGGAAAACTTTGCCCCCTATTTCATGATAGTTATTGGCTAGGAAAAAAAGTGGAAAAAGAAAAACTTTTCTTTTTGCAAGATGTTTGGTTGGAACCCAATCATTTTTCTTATCATCATTTTTTGTTGATATAATCTTTATGAAAAATTAAACACTAACTAGAAGTGCTTACGTGAAGAGCATTGGCTTTAGACCCGAATATCCCTGCTCTGCTGTCACTCCCGGTGTGACTTGGTGATGATAAAGGCCGCTCATGTTTATTGCAGGCGCACCGTGTGCCAGGAGCGTCTGCAAGGTTCACATGCGGCGACTCGCGCAATCCCGCAAGGCTGGCTTTTTAATCGCTCCTGTTTATCCAGCAGAGCAGCGCAGCGGTGGAAACGTGTCCGTCACACAGTTAGCACATACAAGGGCCATGGCCTGGAAATCTGGCCCTACCCATGCTCATACACACTTAATGAAAGAATACTGGGCCGCTCATATGAGTTTGCTTAACTACGTTAGGGGAGACCCACTATTCTTATTTGTAAGGTGAGGCCAACAAGAAGCCACTCAGGGGATGTTCTGTGACTCTTAAGATTTTGCATAGTGTCTTTTTTTTTTTTTTTTTTTCTTTTTCTGTGGCCCTGTCTGGATTGGGTTGTTGCAGTTTCCCATTGACTTTAATCACTGGACATGGTAGTACTAAGAGATATCCTAAGGGATCTCCCTATTCCACAAAGCTCTTCTTTACCTCCTAAGGGTAGTAGTAGTCCTATTTCCCTTTGGTAATTGGGGCCAATAACCCTAGCCAGTATAGTAGTAATTCCCTTCTTTGCCTTTTAATGCAGAGGTATGAGGAGGCCAAAGTGGCAAGGTAAAATCTTACATTCCAGGTAAATGGAATTATTCTTTTGTTTCCTGGGGAAACAATTATCTTTTTTACCTAAGACCTGTACGCCAGTACAGCTTAAGGTCTTGAGTAAAGGAAGCACAATATTTTCTAATGGGTAACTAATGGTAATAGTGAATAGTTTTACTCCTGTTTCTACTCCTTGATTCCTAGCAATGGGAGACATAACACCATAGAATATACATAGGCTTAGAGCATATAAGTCTCCTAGAGAATATTGACCAATCCCTGCAGGGTATTGCCACATAGTTGGCAACACAGTTGAGTCTTAAAAAGGCCTTGCCACCATTCCATCAGTCCAGCTGCTTCAGAATGATACAAAACATGGTAATAACAATGAATTCTGTGAGCATATGCCCATTCTTGTATTTCATTTGCTATGGATTTAGTTCTATGATCAGAAGTGATGCTGTGAATAATGCTATGAAGGTGGATAAGTCATTCTACAAGGCCATAAATGATAGTTTTGGCAGAAACAATCCATGCAAGGATGGAAATCTATAAACATGGCATATGAATATTGCAGTCGGAATAAAATGCTGCCCCTTCCACAATGGATTTGGAAGGCTGTCACCTTGGGGAATAATACCACAGAAGGGATGGAGTGCTTGTCTCTACAATTGTGCAAACAGTTGCAACTTTAACCAGGCTGTCTTGGTGAGTAGAAATCCATGTTTTTATCCCAACGATAACATCCATCCCTACTACAATAGCCATTTTGTTCTTGAGCCATTGGGCAATGACAAGAATGGCTATGGAAAAAGCCCAACTGGTATCCACAAATACAGGTCATGCTAGTCATATAATTATTAAAATCCTCCTCTAATGGTATCACCCTCTGGTGAGCATTCACATGGGACACATACATTTTCATGTTTTTGTCCATTCAGAAAGGTCTGTCTATACAGCTTTCTCCCAGACCCCTTTGTTACCAACTTCCCAATCATATTATTTCCAAGACCCTGACCATCCAGATAAATGACTAGCCATAGCCAATGTATATAAATCTGCCTCCTGCTATTTCACCTTCCAAGCTAAATGAACAAGTTACCCTGTCTAAAATTCTGCTCACTGTGAAGATTTGGCTTCAATGCTCTCCTATAGGGCTGTCTCAGAAATGGAGATGAAGTGTTTCAGGTGTCCAGTTTTTGGGTGGTACCTCTGTACAAAACACACAGTTCTGTAAAACAAGCCTGATTTTTCTCATCCTTAGTCAAAGGATTGTAGGAAAATTCCAACAACCCTTTAGCTGTGAAAGAGATAATTCGGCTGGGAAAGAAAGGAATGTGCAGGTGTGGATTTTATTGTATAGTGTCTTAAGCCGAGTGTGGCGTGTGGGAAATATGCAGTGGGTAGCAAGCGTCCTCCTTATTGTCAGCATATCAGAGGCAGGTGGGGGACAGAGTAGCCCAGGGGTGCTCCTCATCTGCTGCGGGAAGTGGATCCTCACACTTTATCTCTCAGTATCACCTCTAAAAAGAGATGTGAAGCCTGACTCATTTCTTCTGCCTTTAATTTATCACCAATGCATTATTTATATACACTCTATGCTCAGCCAGTCATTAATCATTTTACACCACAGAAATACAATATTTTAGACTGCTCAGAGTTGTTTTAATCTCCCTGCCTATTCACGAAGCCCATACCACATGTTGGTTAGCCTGGCTCTCGATTAGTCTCCAAATTGGCCTCTCTTTATCCAGCCTTGCTCCTATACAGCATTCTCTAGCAACTAGAATTATCTTTTAAAACATAATCTGAATCTTGTTTACATTTTTGAAACTTTCGAATGGCTTCTCCCTCTATTTAGAACAAAATCAGAAGTCCATACAATGATGCATAAGACCCTCTATACAAGCTAATTGCTGCCTTGTCTTTTTCCTGTCACGTTCCCCTGCCCTTTCTCATAAATGCCTGGCCCCATCACCCTTCTCTCTCTCTGTTCTCTGCACATTAACCGGGCTTATTCTCACCTCAGGGCAGGGTGCTACCTGTCCCCTTCAGTCTGAAACGTTCTTGCCCCAGAGCTTTGCACAATTTTGTCCTGGTCTCAGTGGAATGTCACCTTCTGAGAGCATTCTTGACCTTCTGTTTCTGTGCCATTGCTCCCATCCCAATTACTCTTACTCACATCGCCTCCATTTGTGTTCTTCAAATCACTTACCGTACCTGCAATCGTCTTGTTTATTTCTTATTTGCTTTCTCTCTGGAACAGGAGTTACGGGGCTTTCTTTCCCTTTTATTCAGTAACTCCAGACCCTAGCATGGTACTCCACACATTGTCCAAACTCACACATGCTTTTAAACAAACGTGTAGGAACAGCAACTATGGCCCGTCCTCTCCAGCGCTTATGTCTCCATGACTCAGCATCCCACATGCGCTGTGCAATAGGTGGTGCTAATTCAAGCTCAGTTGTTAAGGATATTAAGAGGATTGAAGGAGAAAGCATCTTGGGGCACTCCGAATTTCCTTGAAGAAAGACTTTATATTGAAAGAATGATGTTAGCATGACCACTCTCAGGTTATTCAAGTACAGGTTTGAGGTTTCTTCCTCGCCTGGTCAATTAAGATAGCATGGAACTGAATCAGGAAGTTGTAAAGCAGTGGTAGGTTCTGTCCCCTTAGTTTATTTCATTTAGAAAATTAGCTAAATGGAGCTTGGATTTCCAAGATCACTTCTTCTGTGCTAGTTTCAAATCTGATTCTCTGATCAATCCAGTTTTAGAATGATCACTAAATCAAAAAGTAGCTGCAACGAAATGTGAGCATTCTCATCTCTACCTTATTTACCCAGTGAAGCATCTGCAAAGCCTCTGTGGGTGGTTTAAATGCTAATATGCAGACAGCAGTCTTGGAAGCAAACACCCAGCTGTATTTAAGGCCCGCATTTTCCTGGCGAATGTGTCTCCCGGGGTGTACCTTTCCGGTGCCCAGACTTTTAAGCACCATCCATATTAAGCACAAATCAGAACACTTTTCACAAACCACTTAATGCTGTTTAAAACCCACAAGTAAATCATTTTAACTAAATCTTGTGATATAGCTCTGCTCTCCAAACTGTCCCTATCTGGTTTTAAACACTATTATAAAATTGTTTTAAAAATTTAGAGGGTGGCACGCCACATTAGAGCTGTTATGTCTGTATAAATCATACGTGTTCCGTAGAACTGTGTTCTTCCCTCACACTGATTGCAACACTTAAAATCTTTTGTGATTTCCCTCTTCATGTGTGTGTATGTGGGCAGAGAGTAGGTGGCAGGTGATACGTGTGGGCAGGGACCCTTGCACCTGGGTTTTATGCAGTGACTAGGTGCCCAGCCGTCTAAAATGAAACCATAACAAGATGAACTCTTCAGCATACAGGCCATGACTGGCGTTATATCTGAGTTTCTTGGGACCCCCTCTTACACTGGATTTTTGTATCACATGAAGTTATTGGGGGTCCATAGTTATGTTTGAAGAGATAGAGTGAAGCCCATCCTCCAACCTTATTTTCTAAGTCAGTTTTATGTATATGAAGCCCTTCTTTTCCTCAGGGAGGAATACTGTCTGCCTCCTTCTCCCACCGTGGCTTTATGTTCCTCATCAACCACATGTTTTACACAAATGTAGGACAAAGTCCAAGATGACTGACAGTATAGTAGGAACGCTTTCCCCTTCCCCTAATTCAAGCTTTCAGACCTGACCTGACTGCTGGCGACCCTGTCTTCTCTCAGGTGCTTACCGCACGATTGCATCAGGGCTTTGATGCTCCTGAGATTTGCAGGCTTTAAAGCACATACCTATCTTTAATGGATGCCTTTCATGAAAATAGAGATAATGAAGCACATCTTGGTTTTGTAATCCTTTCTACAGTTTGTACAACCACATCTTGAGTTCCCAGGCACAATTATGGTCTCATGATCATCACTCAGCAATTTTTCCAAAATAGCCAAATCATAACAATTTTGTGAATCTTGAGTGTTGTCAGAACAACAGACCCCTAGTCCCCTTCCCCTGGAAATTCTGATGTAGCAGTTCAGAACCTGTGATCTGGAGTTGTGATTAGAGCACAGGTGATTCTTATCCGAGGAAACAGCTGTCAGGATTAGCGTTTCCCTCAGAGTGAACTGGACGGAGTTCCAGCCTCCTGGTTGGTTTCTATCAACTCTAAGGAGGCAGCTAATTCATAACTTGTGTCAGGTCCTTTTATTTATATGAAAAGTCAGATGTTTTCAAATGATGGGGGTTAGCTGTATGGCAGTAAGAGAGGCAGGATTCTCTCAAGAAAAACACAAGAACAGGTACAGAAGCCAAGTATCTAGGAACTTGATCCCCAGAGTCTTTTCAGCTCTAGTCCAGCTCTGTTCTGCCATCTTGATTCCTATCTTGCTCCTTTCTCTGCCTCTCTCCCTTGTTCTTTTCTTTTTGCTTCTCTTCCTGCCACCAGCTGGGTCACTGCTCATGCTATACTCTAACTCATATTGTGCACCAACCTGTCGTCTTCTCCCACACATGCTGCAAAAAGAATCGTTGAACATAAAGGGACGGTTTTAAATCTCTGTTAGCTCACGGCTCTTGATTTTTAAAGAGTTAAGCTATCTTTACACATCTTTTAACTTAAACTTAGTCTTATGAAATATTTAAATCATAAAATTGTTCTTTGAATCACTAGTGTGTATTGTGCGGAAGGAGGGGTGATGTGGTCTCCGTGTCTGATGTGCCCCTCTTCTAAGTGGCAGCCCCACCCCCAGCTCACCCATGACTCCCACACCATAAAACGGAAGAAGGAAAGGAAAGGGAAGAGAAGATGAAACAAAAAAAGGGGGGAAAGGAAAGAAAACCTTACTATTTTTCATTCTGCTTCACATTTGGAGAAGGAGACCATGTATCTTTTTTATGAGAATGCGTTGCTCCCCTTGTGTTGTTAGCAGCACATCAGTAAGCCAAGACATGGATTTGGAACCCAACGCATTTAAACAATCATTTTAGCACCGTATATTTTTAAAATATGTAAGGTAAGCCACTATAAACACATTCATTTCAGTGATCTGGATGTTTTCGCAAAACATCCACATTGTTACAATAGTCTGCCCTTGGCTTGTTAGATGAGAATACTCCACACAAAACTAGCAGATAAAGGGAGTATGTAATAGAAATCAGGATTCCAACTTTAGGAGTGGACATATGCTGTTAAACATTCCTTTCTGAGATCACACAGAGTCTTGGCTTACATTAAGTCTTTGATAAAAACCTGGGATGCATGCTTGGGTGGAAGAGTCTAGAAATCTTCATTTAGAATTCACACTGTGTTTGGGACCACCTGGAGCACATCACTGTCCTTTGCCTTGGTGTCTGCAAGTGTTTGACCAAAGGCAAGATAGTATAAATCACAGGGGTTGATTCCACATTATTCAGTATGGTTAATGTCAAACTTGTCTCTCCTTTAAAAATTGATCTTAAGTGAGAAGCTCAATTTGAATGTGACAGGGCAAGGTGATGTTTGAAAAATATGATACTACTTTTTCAACATATAGTCACTCAATCAATAATTTAATCTCAAGCTTAGGCTCAGACCAGGTTTACATATGTCTTTCTGTTTTAGACCCCTGGGCCTGATGCTCCAGCCTGTGACAGAAAGCAATTATGGAAAACACTTAACTCAGTCACTTTTCATCCACGTCAATTTAAACTGTTCCACCCTAGTCAACAGAAAAGAAACTATAATATATGGTAGGAGTCAGGAGAATCGGCTATAGAGCCAACAAGCCTGGGATTAGTTCTCAGTACACAGGGATGGTTTCATGGGTAGACAGCCTGTGCAGTTTCACAAAGCCCCATACTTAGAAGGGCCCCGGACTTGGTTTAATGTTTTGCTCTCCCCCACTAGAAATTCCTAACAACTTTTGAATGAGGGACCTGCATTTTTATCTTGTACCGGGCCCCACAAATTGGGTGGTCAGTCCTGTTGGTAGGCTATTTAGTTGCCGTGGTCCAAGCTTCTTCCTAAGCTTCAGTTTCTACATTTCGAAGACGAGGATGACTGTGGAACCCATTTCGTGCTTTTTGCAAGAATTAAAAGAGGTCACAATTTCAATCATGGGTCATGTTAAACACCTATTCATTGATTGACAGACACATACCTCCATTCTGGAGTGGTTCTTTCGCTTGGAGCTCTTGCCTTTGCCTAAGATGTATAAACATGTCCTTCACTTCATTTTCTGAAACCTGACCCCCTGACCACCTAGGAGTATTCACTGCTGCCGCCGTTCCTCCAGCCATCTAGGTTTGATATGATAGGCCTCTTTCATTGCTTTCCTATGCTTTACTGGCTGCCAAACCTATACATTGCAATTCTTCAAAGAACTCTTGGATTAGTTCAGCTATTTTTACTTAGACCTAGTATCCAAACCCACTCTTACCAAAATCTACATTACATATCTTACTGTGTAAAGTTAATCTATCTAGAGTGTAATTTTTTATCAACATATAACCCACCACCACCCCCAAACCTTTAACAGTTTTCCAGACTGATTTCCCATCACTTGCCATATAACTCTTTACCTAACACATGGAGAGAGAAGGGAGAAAGGAAAAGCCCCATGCTTATTTGAAATTGCACAGTTGATGGGTAAAGCTTCTTCAAGGTACTAAAGAAGAACAGAATGTCAGAGTGGCCTCACCATTAGAGAAACCCTGCTTTCCCCAATGCTTTGCTCTTCATGTGATTAATTTTTCAACACCATGCTGAATTCTTTGAGGAAATAGGAGTCAAGAAATTGTAACGAAAATATAACTTGGTGGAGTATTTTCCATTAACAGTTGAGGCATTGTGGAAATGCACTTTTTCCTAAGCCAGTCCTGGGGAAGGAAATATAATTCTAATGCACCATAATCCCCCTCAGTGTCCTTCATAATATTGAGAGAGCAGAGGTTTCTTCAAGATGCAAGGGATCTTAGATATCACTCTGTCCAACTTCCTCATTTTACAAATAACAAAACCGAGGATTGAAGAAGTGAGACAATTTGCCCAAATTCATGAACTTGTCTCACCTAATTTTCAGCCAAGTGTCTTTCCCAGAATGAGATTAGAGTTAAAAAGAAGAGTTATCCCTGCTCCCTAAAGGCAGAGTGTCATCTTGTCTGTGTGCAGGAATGATAGTGAAAATGAAAAAAAAAATAAAATAAAATAAAAAATTATTCCTGGCAGTTGACTGAAAGGGGAAGAAATCACAAAAAGCTTGAATGACAGGCAAATGCATAATGTGATGAGATAAATCAAATCTTGGCACTACTGAGATCAAAAGGAAGAGCAGAGTGTAGGGAAGAAAAGATGATGTCTAGATTTAACATTCATTTGGGAATTATTTAGAAATCTTGAGATAAAAGGCTCTCTAGAAATAAAAAGCTGTGTTACATTTTTTAGGGACTAAGAGATTGATGAATTGTCACAAGATGTTATTGAAAACAGCTCTTCAGTTCTCATGTAATGAGACAGAACACACATTCTACATTGGTGACAAAATTATAATCTGAGTTTTTCCTATGTATTTTCCTTAAATTGCATGTCAATTGGACTATGGGTGAATATCAAAGGATAAGGTTTGAGCAATGAAAAATGAATTTAATTGGGGAACTTTTTTTTTAAGTCCTCCATTTGTCCCATTGTCAGAACTACCAAGATTCTATAATGTGCCAGCTGACAGGTTAGCTTTATCAGCTAAAAGTCATCTTTTATAAACAGACTGCATATGTTCTTTCTAGTCTGTTTGCACTAGAGTTTATTTAATTATAGGGAGACAACTGCAAGATGTTAAATCTTGTGTCCAATTACCCAGGGGTATTTCAGCAAGAATTATAGGTATTTATAAGCAAAGAGATTATGTACCATCAGAATATAAAGCGAATACAGTATTATTCATCTCTTCTTATATTCAAAGATGACATCAGGAGTAATGATTAATGGCCATATATAGTTGTAAATATCTATTGATACCCCTAACTTCCAGTATACTCCCAAAATGAGAATGATATTAGGGAACCAAGGGCCTGATCTTTCCACATAGGGAAGCACTCTCCTGACTAGGATTTGGTATTCCTAATGGTTTAGTATTTTTCTTTTATTTGCTTGTCTTTTTGCGTTTTAGACTTATTCTATTAGGTGAGGAACAGTAGTCATAAGCCTTACCCTACAGCTCTCCTTGCTGGAATAGCATCCATTTCAGATCAGACGAGGCCACCTTGGCACCACCATTATCTTGCATTTAGGAAATCTATTTTAGACCTATTAGTTGCTGCGTAACAAACTACCCCAGAATTCAGCAGCTTCAAATGACAGCCATTTATGTTATTGCTCACAAGTCTGCGGGTCAGCTGCTGGGTTCTCTCGTTTGTCTTCAGTCAGCTGCGGTTTGGGTCAGTGGTTTTGCTGCTCTTGATTGGGTTCTTTAGCATCTCTCATCACATCTGTCACATAGGTCTGGCACAAATGGGACACGTATTCTTGTCCACGTATTCTGTCATCCACTTGCAGATCAGCCAGAATACTTCACCTGGTAGCTGGCAGTTTTCCATGGGAACGCATGAAATCTTCAAGGTTGCTCAAAGCCTAGGCTCAGAATCAGCTCAGCATCACTTTTGCAGCATTCTACAGGCCAAAGCAAGCCTCAGAGCCACCCTATTTAGAATGGAGAACAGATGCCAGCTCTTGGGAGCTGCTGCAAAGTCACATTGCAAAAGGGAATGGAGAAAGGAAAGGAAATACTTGCAACCATTTTTGTAAATAGTCTATCACAGGCCTGGAAGTTCCTATAGAAAACTTTCTTTAACTACCTTGAGCATTGTTACAATAAAACAAAAAAAATCAATGGGGCCCAGAGAGATCACATGACTGGCCTAGGTTCGCACAGGTAGTTAATGTCAGAGTCAAGGTGTCCAACCGTCCTGGTTGTCAGTGAGTATCCCAGTTTTAGCACTGAAAATGCACACCACAGGCAAATTGAGATAGTCGGTCACCCTACGCAGGGACTCAGGTTTCCTGACTCCTAGTCCAGTATTCTTTAGTAAACGAAAAATGGCCTGGATACTGGTTGTAAGTTACTAAATAGCCACTAACATAGTTCTGCCTACTCTACCCTCTGGATCCTCTGCCAGCATATTTCCATTGAATTAATTGGTCTATTGGCTCTTAGGTACCTTATTATAGGTACAAGATTTTGTTGCCATGCCTCAAACATCCCATGCACATTAATGATTCTGCATATACATTCTTTCTTGTTTGCCTTCGTCTCTCCCTCCCTCTACCTAGAGCAGTTTTCCCTCATTTTCTCTCTGTTAAAGTCATTCTATACTGCTCCCAGTTTCCTTCTCTCTGATGTCTTCCTTGGTCAGTCTGCTTCCCCATTTGAGGAATTAATTGCTACCTAGTCTGTGATTCTACCATCCTTGGCCCATAGTTTAATCACAACACTTAACACATTGTTTCTACTAAGTTATCTGATTGCCTCACTAGCTTGTCTTATTCACCTTTCATCTTTAATTGACACAATCTTCCACACCTATTAGGCAGGCAATAATTTTTTGTGTGTTGTTATTGTGTAATAAAGGGATAAAAGAATATATTTCCTTGGGACCTACAGCAATTTTTCTCTCCCTTCGTTAAGGAGTTATTGGTTATTTCTATTTTCAGCTCCAGTTATGCATTCTATACATGTTTATCATTTCTCCCAGTGTCGCTCATGCCTCAAGCAGCATAGTTCCCCTTTCTAAATATAGGAAAAACATGTATTGAAACTAGTTCCAATTATACTGTTTCTAACTAAAGACAACATAAATTCTTCAACAAGATTTAAAGGAGTTTTCTCAGAGGTCCCAGATTTTTGTGTACACACTTTGCAATACCTACTTTGGCTTAAAATCCCTACAGTATCAAGAAAAACACTGAGAAAAATGATAGGTGTTCTAGTCTCTTCATAACTGATTTCTTTTTATTTTTTTAATTAGGAAAGTTGTAGGTTTACAGAAAAATCATGCATAAGATACAAAGTTCCCATAAACCACCTGTTTTATTTTGTTAAAGTTGCTGGAATGTAATATACCAGAAATGGAATGGCTTTTTAAAAGGGAATTTATTAAGTTGTAAATTTACAATTCTGAGGCCATGAAAATGTCCAAATTAAGGCACCACCAAGAGGTTACCTTCACTCAAGAAAGGCTGATGCCATCTAGAATACCTCTGTGCTGGGAAGGCATGTGGCTGGCGTCTGCTGGGGTCTTTAGATTCTGGACACCTCTGTCAGCTGGGAAGGCACATGGTGGCATCTGCTAATTTTCTCTCCTGGCTTCTCATTTCATAAGGATTCCCCAGGGGTGTTTTCCTGCTACATCTCCAGTGAATCTCTGGCTGTGTGGGCTATAAAGCTGTTTCCACAATGGTTCACTCTTAAAGAACTCCAGTAAGCAACCCCACCTTGAATGGGTGGTGACACAGCTCCATGGAAACCACCTAATCAACAGGTCCCACCCATAATTGGGAGGGTCATATCTCCATGGAAAAACTTAATCGAAAGGATCCCATCCAGCAATATTAAATGAGGATTAAAGAACATGGTTTTCTTGTGTACACAATAGTTTTAAGCCAACACACAACCTTATTATTAACACTTTGCTTTGGTGTGGTACATTTGTTACAGTTTATGGAATCACATTGTTATAATTGTACTGTTAACTATAGTATACAGTTAAACTTAGGGTTTACTGTTTATATTGTACAGTTCATGGATTTTTTAAAAATTGTATTCTAGTAACATATATACCAACTAAAATTCCCCCTTTTAACCACATTCAAATATAGACTCCAGTGTGTTCATTATGCCCAAAATGTCATCCTACCATCACCGCTATCCATTACCAAAACTTTACATCAATCCAAATAGACACTATAAAATTTAAGCATTAACTTTTCATTCCCTACCCCCATCCCATCCCCTGGTAACCTATATTCTAGATTCTGACTATGAGTTTGCTTATTCTAATTATTTCCTATCAGTGAGGTCAGACAATAGTTGTCCTTTGTGTCTGCCTTATTTCACTCAACCTGATATCTTCAAGTTTCCTCCCTGTTGTTGCATGTATCAAAACTTCATCCATCTTTATGGTTGAATAATATTCTGTTGTATGTACAAACCACATTTTATTTATCTGTTTGTGAGTTGATAGGACACTTGAGTTGTTTCTGGTTTTGGCAATTGTGAATAATGCTACTGTGAACGTTGGTGTGCAAAGGTTTGTTCAAGTCCTTGTTTTTGGTTCTTTTGGATATATACCTAGAAGTGAGGTTGCTGGGTCATGTGGTAATTTTTTACCTAACTTTCTGAGAAACTGCCAAACTGCTTTCCACAGCAGCTGCACCATTTTACATTCCCACAGGCTAGAATAAGTGTCCCTGTTTCTCAACATCCTCTCTAGCAGTTGTAATTTTCCTTTGTGTAAGAGTAGCCATCCTAGTGTGTGTAACACATGGTCCCAATGATGTTTTCCTACGTTTTCATCCAGGAATTTTATAGTTCTGGATCTTATATGTAGATCTTTAATCCACCATCTTGATCCTGATCTGAAATGGAAAGCTTGCAGTCTTTCATCCTTAAATAAATTGTGAGCTGTGGGTTTTCACTTAGGCCTTACATCATGTTGAGGAAGTTTCCTTCTATTCCTCTCTTTTCAACTGTTTTATCAAGAATGGGTGCTGGGTTGTATTTAATGTCTTTTCTACATCAGTTTAGAGAATCATGTTTTGTTTTGTTTTTCCTTTGTTCTGTTAATGCAGTGTATCACATACAATGGTTTTCTTATGTTGAACCACTCTTGCATGCCTGGGATAAATCCCTCTTGATCATGGTGTATAATTCTTTTAATGGGAAGTTG
The DNA here is from genome assembly GCA_004026745.1 of Myrmecophaga tridactyla. Lineage (NCBI taxonomy): Eukaryota > Metazoa > Chordata > Mammalia > Pilosa > Myrmecophagidae > Myrmecophaga > Myrmecophaga tridactyla. The sequence goes on along the minus strand of PVIY010000693.1, from coordinate 167,851 downwards.
GATTTGATTTGCTGTACTTGAGAGTTTTTGCAACTGTATTCATTGGAGATATTGACTCTAATGTTCCTGTCTTGTAGTATCTTTACCTGCCTTTCCTATGAGCATGATGTTGGCCTCTTAGAATGAATTAGGGAGAATTCCCTCCTCTACAATTTTTTTTTGGAAGAGTTTGAATAAGATTAGTGTTGATTCCTCTTAGAATGTTTGGTAAAATTCTGCTGTGAAGACATCTGATCCTGACCTTTTCTTTGTTAGGAGGTTTTTGATATCTTTACTAGGTATTGGTTTGTCAAGTTCTTCTATTTTTTCTTGCGTTAATGTAGGTAGTTGGTGTGTTTCTAGAAATTTGTCCATTTCATCTACGTTATCTAATTTGTCACACAATTGTTCCTAGTATCTTCTTAGCGTTCTTTTTTTAAATTTCAGTGGAATTGGTGGTTAAGTCCTCATTTCATTTCCGATTTTAGTAATTTGTGTCCTCTCCCTTTTTCTTCTGGCAGTCTAGCTAAAGGATTGGCAAATTTATTGATCTTTTTAAGGAATGAACTTTTGGTTTTGTTCATTCTATCATTTGTTGTTGTTATTTTCTATTTCAATTATCTCTACTCTAATCTTTTATATCTCCTTCCTTTTGCTCAACTTGGGTTTAGTTTGCTCTTCTTTTTCTAGTTCCAGTTTTGAAGCTAAGTCTTTACTTTGAAATCTTTCTTCTTTTATAATGTAAGTATTGAGAGTTATAAATGTCTCTCTCAACTTTGCCTTTTCTGCATCCTTTGAGTTTTGGTAGATGCTGTTTTATTTTCATTTGCCTCAAGATACTTCCTAATTTTTCTAATGATTTTCTCTTTAACCCCTTTGGTTTTTTTAGGTTACTTTGTTCAATTTCCACATATTTGTGAATTTTCCATTTCTCCCTCTAGTACTGATTTCTAGCTCCATTCCTTTGTGTTCAAAGAAGATATGTTATTTGATTACAATATTTTTAATTTATTGAGACTTTTGTCACCTAAGATATGGTCTATGCAGGAGAATAATCCATGTGCATTCAGGAATAATGTGTATTCTGTTGCTGTTGGATGCCATGTGTTCTATACGTGTAGTCTAGGTCTAATCTGTTTAGAGTATCATTGAGATACTTTATTTCCTTATTGATCTTCTGACTAGATGTTTTGTCCTTTATTGAAAGTGGTATATTAAAGTCTCTTACTATTAATATGGAACTATCTCACCCTTTAAATCTGTCAGTGTTTGCTTCATGTATCTTGGGGCTCTGCTGTTAGGTGCATATATTTTTATAATTATTGAATTATAATTGATAATGCAGGTCCCTCTTTACCTCCTTTACCAGAAGCTTTTATTTTTTTATGCCACTTTGAACCACCATCCAGTGTGTTTTCCTTTCAGTTGGAAGAACTCCCTTTAGCTTGCTTGTAGAACAGGTTTAATGGGTAATGAACTCCCTCAACTTTTGTTTGAGAGTCTTAATCTTTCCCTTCTTTCCTTTCTTTCATTTTTGAAAGAAGAAAATCTCACCTGATAAAAAATTGTGGTTGGCAATTGTTTTCTCTCAGCACTTTAATTATTTCAACTCCCTGCCTTCTTGCCTCCATGCTTTCTGAAGAGAAATCAACACTTAATCTAGTTGGGAATCTCTTGTAAATAACATATTGCTTTTCTCTGACGACTTTCAGAACCCTTTCCTTGTCCTTTGCGTTTGACAGTTTCATCAATGTGTGATGGGGTGAATTCCCATTCAGATTTATCTGGTCTGGTGTTCTCCAGGCTTCTGGGATGTGTATATTTCATGTCTTTGGCTAAGTTTGGGAAGTTTTCTGTGATTATTTCTTTGAATACTCCTATTGCCCCTTTCTCTCTCTCCTCCTTTGGGGATGCCCATATTATATATATGTTAGTGTGTCTGATAGTGTCCCATAGGTCTCTTAAGCTATTTTCACTTTTTATAATTCCTTTTCTTTCTTCTCCTCATCTGACTCATTTCACCTGTCTTATCTTTGAATTCACTGATTTTTTTCTACAGCCACCTCCAATCTCCTCTTGAAACCTCTGGGAATTTTTCATTTGTTATTTTGGTCTTCAACTCCAGTGGGTCTGTTTGACTTCTTTTTTAAAATTTCTGTCTTTATTGAGATTCTTATATTGACCATTCATTGTATTCCTGTTATCATCAGTTCTTTCTCTGTATTTTCTTTCATCTGAAGCATATTGACTATTTTCCTGTTATTGTTTAGTTCCTTCTCTGTATTCTCCTTCATCTCCTTGAGAATATTGAAGATCATTTTAAAAGTCTTTATCTGGTGTGTCCACAGTCTGGTCTTCTCTATTGATATTTTCTGGATTTTTAGTCTCTCCTTTTGGATGGACCATCATTCCCTGTTTCTCTGTTTGTATTTTTTTTATTGTTTATTAAACATACCCACATGCAAACACAAACATTCTTACCATATGTTTGTCTTTTAATATTTTGTTGCACACTGTATGTTTTAACATTTAACTGTGATTTATTCCCTGAGTTGTCAGTGTCTTGAGTTTGAATACAGCTAGTGATATGACAGAGATTTTCTTGAGTGTCAGGATTAACAAAACCAAACAAACCTAAACAAAGAACACCTTTTACTATCTTTGCAAATTGGCTTTGTGATGGTTGGCATTTCTACGCAGAATACAGCCCTCCTAACAGGATGGTTTCCCCTAGGTGAATGAAGTACAAGGTAGTCCCTTTTTTTTCTGGTCTTATTTCTTTTCCTGGGCCTGTGTTTGCCAGTGGCCTTCAGAATTCTGTTTACAAGAGCTTAACTGCTCCCTCTGTTTTCCAGGAGACTGGCCTTCTCCTTTTCTATGGTTGTTTCACTGCAGGATTCAAAGCAGGTTAAGTCTTTGCCCTGGGCAGTCCACTTCATTTGTTTCTTACATTGCTTTCTTTGTGTCTCAAGCAGCTTTTTGCCTGGAGGGCAAATTTGTGGGGGGCAATGGGAAGGCATGCTAGAGAAGAATTTCCCAAGTCAGCCCTTCTCATCCAGAACAAGGCCAGTAACCCACAAAGAGAGCACGAGTTTATTATTAATAAACTGCCTGAGGAAGAGATGCAAGAGGGGCCAAGAAGTGCACCAAGAGCTGCTTCTGTGGCTCTCCAAAGCTGTGCTTTTTTTATGCAGTACCTGCCCAGCAAATGCAGCCCTTCAGCCATCTCTCACAACTCTCAGAAAATGTATTGTCTTCACCAGTGCCTTTGTCCAGGGCTGGCTGAAACAAAGGCCGACCTCAGAGCCAGGCTGCCAGTGATGTGAAGTAGCTAATCAAAAGCAGTGATCACCCTCTCCCCTGGATCTTGAGAAACTAGGTTTTTATGTCACTATTTGGTACTAACAAATTATACCACAGGCCAGTCCACACTGGTACCTGCCATGAGAGTGATTGATTGGCGATGGTAACTGCTGCATGGAGAGAATGTAATTCATGTTGTTTAGTGCAGTTTACCAAACTCTTCTTTCTACTCTTCCCTGGATGAGTAGAAAGAACACAGTGTTCTACCGATCTCTAGAATTTTGAAATAGTTGATTCAGATAGTCCTCGCCTGGTACTTGTTCTGGTAGAGGAAATGATTTCTGTTAGAGCCTCCTACTCTGTCATATTTCTTATAATCCTCCTGATGATTTATTTTTGCTTGATCATATATTTCCTCACCACAACTCACCCTTCAGGACTCTTGTTAGCTATCATCCCTTCTGGAAAGCTTTTAAAGTCTGGAGCTAGCATCTATAGAGTGTATGTTTTTGCTGTGCTTGGCTTATGGTAGGTACCGAAACAACTTTTGTTTATTTCATTTGTTAATAAAAGAAAATGGCTTCATAGGTAAATGGATGAATTATGTTATTTATAGAGAAAGCAAAATTGGAAAACATTGCTGTTTCATTGGAAAATATGGTGGATACAGGTGGGAACAAGAATTCCATCTAGAAATAAACAGTCAGCAACTGGGAATTCAAGCCAGAAGCTCCCGTTAACAACTGAGATGTGGACATGGTCAGCCCAGATGCAGTGGGATGAGCATACACTGCCAAGTGTACATTCATTTGGGGAGAATACCCTCATTTTGGAAAGGAAGGGAGATGGTGGAGCAAAGAAAACTGAGTGTGATAAAAGAAAGTACTGAAAATAAAGTTTTCCTGAGGCCAAGAGAGAAGAGAATTTCAAGAAGAAAAGAGGTAAAATAGTTCCAAATACCACAAATGGGTCAAAAACTGAAGAAAAGAAATAATATTTATTTAGAATCTAATCATTGACAGGAAAATATAAAAGAACAGTTTCAGTAAAAGATATTGCTGAAATGTGTATTTTCGTTATATATTTTATTTATCCTAGTGGATGAAAAATTTACGCAGGAAAGGAGAGATTTTTAATTAGTGTTATTGATCTTTTGTCATAGTGTATGTATTTCTTTTCTCCCTTTTTTATTGCCATAAATTTCTGAATGTTAACACCACACTCAGTATCATTAATTGAGAGACATGGATTCTGTGTCTAACTGGGTACTTGATTTTGAGGAAGATTTAGAGCAATTGAATTTCTGAATTTAAAGGCCATGCTACTCTAATCCAGTGAAAGAATTCTCCTCAAAACTCCTCGAAAATTAATTAACTACATCTTACTAGATGCCACTTTCTGGCCTTGAAAATAATACACTTGGACTTGCAGTTTTAAATTCCTAAACTCTCCTGTATTAGACCCTAACACAGATAAATGAATTAGAAGATAAAGTTACTGGCTATCTTTGTTTCCCAGTCACTAAAACAAATACTGAATAATGGGTTGGCTTAAACAATGGGAATTTATTGACTCATAGATGTAATGTTAAGAGAAATCCAAAATCAGGTGTCATCAAGTTGATGCTTTCTTCACAAAGTCGGTGGTAGTCTGGCACTTGCTGCTAGCCATCCTTGGGGTTCCTGGGTTTTTCTGTCCCATGGCTATGCACATAGTAACATCCTCTCTTCTTTCTTCTGCGTTCTGTTGACTTCCGTTTTCTGCTGCTCCATGTGGCTTTCTCTCTCTCTGTCTAAATTTCATTCTGTTTCTAAAGGACTCCAGTAGTCCAGATTAAAGTCCAACCTGATTACTTGGCTACACCTTAACCAAAAACATTATCTTCAGAAATTCCAATTGACAATGGATTCACATCCACAGGAACAGATTAAGATTAAGTGCATATTTTCTGGGGTATGTATTTCCACATACCATGCTGAGTCAGATGCCTTCCACTTATATTCATCACATATGTGGTACAATATTTTAATCCACACTTTAATTTTAAGGTGAGATATTTCTTAAATGATAGCAAGTGCTTAAAATCAGGAAGTAAAGAATAATTAGCCTGGGCACATTTTTAATGCCCTTTAGATAGATTTTTCTTAAATTTAAGGGAAAATTCCATTTAAAATGTTAATATTTTTATTGACAGTTCAGTAGTTGCAAATGAGTCTTTGCCAGCTTTCTTCCTGATTCTGGCATTTTGCCTAATTCTGATTTCACACATCAGTAAATTCTGAACAATCCGTGTCTCAGAGCGCGTCGTGTACTAATTTTGCTCTGACAACCTTGTAATGGGAATTTGAACACTTAATACATTTTTCTCTTTAAAACCAGAAAGAAAGCATTCCAAATGTGTACTGCTCTCTAACCTTGCCTCAATGAGGTGAAGTTCAATGCAGATATTTCCTATGCCTTTTTGATAACACCATTCCACACTTGGGGCTGTGTGTTTCATTTCTGAACCCACTCACCTTTTAGGAGGAGTTCCCATATTCCTGTAAATCCTACTTTACTCCATGTAGTGGGGCGTTGAAAAGTAGAGTCCATTTTAATTAGATATAGTCTACCCACCAGTTCTTGGGGAACCCAGAAGCTGTTATTAGCCCCACTTCTTGAATTTTGGGAGAATTCTACTTGAAAGACTTTTGTGCCATGAGGAATCCTTGAATCACACTCAGAAACTTCCATAGGCTAATGAGTATTTTTCCAAGATACCTTCAAGAGTTTACAGAGATCTTAAACTTATGGAAGATCAACAAAAATATTGAAATTATAGAGCAAACAGAAGTGGCGAAACCCTTTACAAAGTCACAGAACTTATTTTATATATTATTTTATTTTGTCAGAACTAAAAATTGTCAAATTATTTGCTTCTCACACATTACTTAAAAACAAAACAGAGCAAAAAACCCTGAGAAACAAGGTAGAAAATGTCGTTAAAAAAAAAAGTTAGCTTTTCAAGCATCTTAGAATGGTCAGGTATAAATGCAGCAAGTTCCAGAACAAATCATCATTGGTATTACTCATTTATAATAACGTTTATTGAGTTAACAGGCACCTAAGTAAAAGTATTGCACTTGACGCTTTGCATTTATTATGAAATTTAATCTTGATGCAGGATAGGAAAGATTATACCCATTTTATAGATATGGAGAATGAGATGAGGTTGCATAAGTGGAACTTGGCACTAAAACTAATGACAAACTCAAATTCAATTCTAGATTGCTTGAGAGGCCTGTAAATTTTTGAGAATATCATATCATCTGTCTGAAAAAGAGTTTACCAGGCAGACAAGGGTAGGAGTGTATTTCAGTCAGAAACTGGAACAGAAATTGACAACGCATAGAAACTTGAAGGAGCCTGGAGAACAAAATGTGGTGTGACAAGTCTGGGGTGAGAAGAACTAAGGGTTGAGAGATGGGCAGAAGCCTGATGTGAGGTTGCTTGAATGCCACACTAGAGTGCTTAGACTTTATTTTGATGGCTAAGGTGTAACACTGAAAAATACTTACCAGAAATATATACCTACAAATTGAAAGGGAAGTCAGAAGAGAAACAAGTCAACACATGAATAGGTAATTCCAAGAAGTAAAAATCATTAATGCACATAAAACAATTTTCATCCCCATTATTCTTCTGAAAAAAAAGATACCAGTTCACCTTTATCGAATTAGCAAAGAGTTTTTGAAATGTCAGTGCATATTTGCTGGTGAGATTGGTATGAAGACATTTATCTTGGTTGCAGGAGATGATGTTGTTAAAACATTGCTAAAAGAAAATATTGGCAATTGTATCTGTACCTGTCCCAACAATTTTACTATTAGGGCTTTCGTCCTGAGAGCATACACAAGGATTTATCTCAAGTGTTTATTGATATATTGTTTATCATAGGAGAAAATGAAATACCTAAATGTCTGAGGGAGATGATTATTCAGCAGTTAAGCTCATGTTTCTGAAGTATAGTTGAAGCATAAGCCACCAACTTGTAGTTTGATGTGTGCATTTAATATTTGGTTCAGCATTCACATTATTAAGATAAAAATAAAACATTCAAATCACTCTCAAAAATCAGATTTTCCACATACATTTCATGACTTCAGCTTCTTTTAAACATTTGGAAGGTCCAGCATGGCCATAATCAGTAGACGCTGAGTAGTGGCTTTCTTATTTCATTGGGTCATTAGGTCTTTGGTTTGCCAAAAGCTTTCCAACTATTGTCTCATGCACAATTATGCCTGGTGGTTTTACCTTTTTTTTTATATTACATGCATGTGCTCTGTAGGAATATCTTTGAAGTATAAGCTTATATGAAAGAAAAAACAATAGAAAATCCTATATATGTAAAATCTCATATACACATGAAGGAAAACACAGCAAAGTATTAATGGCAATGATCTTTGGGTAAATAACAGGAGTAATTTTTAGGTGAAGATAACAGGTGATTAGATGGATGGATGGACAGATGGATGGATGATAGAGTTAGATAGACGAAAGAACATCAGGTATTCTCCTTTGAGGAGAATGAGAGGGTGATAGTATGTACTAGACTAGCTCAACCCCTCCTTAATTACTTCTTACCTCTCCACCGGTTCTATACATGGTTCTGCTGGTATTACCATATTTCTATTCAAGAGATCTATAGTACCCTTCTATAAACATACATGTTCCTCTCCTCTTTCTATCCTATGTAAGCATTCCCCACTATATTTGCCCTAGAAGCTTCATGTTATTGTTCACCTGAACTAGCAGGAGAAGTGTTATTGATGGTAAGCGATAAGCAGCAGAGAAGAATGGATACTGCAGCATCCCACTAATAAATCCACTCACTGTCCATTAACCACACCAACTTCCAGGAAATCAGAGAATAAGGATCACACAGTGACATGACTATATATTAATATGCATTCTTAACTAGAATTTGTTATCTAGCTGGGTGTCCAAGTAGAAAAAGAGAGGATTTGCTAAATTGGTAGTTAGACTATGCGACTCAAAATTTTGTCTCATTCTAAAGCCTTACCAAAACTCCCTTTCCTTAGGCTTGGGGCATAATAACATGGAAGGAGGTCTTGGAGAGCAATGAGGGAGAAGAGAGAAATAATTAGAATTAAAGAAAACCTCGCAGCATTGCAATTATTTTTTAAAAATGGCAAATGCTAAAACACTTTTATAAAGTAAACTTGCAGTTTAAATGATACATTTTACTAATAAAATGTTCATATAACAGAAAAAAATGGGCTCCATCACTGCCTTGGAATGAAATCCATTTGTGTGAAAGATAACAGGCTTATCCAAACATGGCAATATGTATTTGTCTGTTTGCCTATGAAGTCACCTTAAGTTGTCCATTTCTCAGGATAAGAAGAGAAAATAATAATGTCCTCTCTCTCTAATAGAGAAGCGTCATAAGTTGACATGGTACTTGCATAAAATGATATCCCCAACCATAAAAGATGAAGTCAGATATCACACTGTTCTGAGACGGCATCTGAAATATTCTATTTAACATCTTGCTTTCAAGAGAGTTCTCTGATCCCCTCTAAAGGGCTGTCAGCTCTGAAAGCAAGTTAATATTCTGGCAGTGTGAAGACACATAACTACTGTCGTACATATTTATGCCTAAGTTTAAAAGTCCAAAAAATAAATAAGTTCTCTCAGACTTAGTAGATTTGGAAAGTGGATTTAGTAGAATTGGATTTACTATTTTCTAAAACATGGCTTAGACATTAATAAAGTAGGCTAATAATAAACTTGGACTAATAAAAGTAACCCCAAGACCACTTTTCCCTCACTCCTGCATTGCTTACAGACTTGTCAGTAAATTAGAGTTTTATTTCCTTCATGCCAGGTATCCTGCAGTTTTTGAAGAAAATAAAGGCCCCTAGTGTAAAATACAAGGGTTTCTGACAACTGGTAGATAAATTCTTATTTATTAAAAATAATTTCTTTCTTAGCATGAGGTCAATAGACTTAATGAAAAAAAGTCATGGTATAAACAATATTAAAACACACTAATTATGACTATTCCAACAAATCCCAAAGTGTGCTGATTATAGAATGAAAAGGCTCATTTCCAGATGCTGCAACTATATTTTCGTTCTTTTGTTTTTAACCTAAAATTTTTAGTGGTCACTAAAGAACCCTACTGACAACCCATTTTGAGAGTTGAATTAAAAGTTTACCAGAAAAAAGCATATTTTATAGATTGTGTGAAGTGTGGCATTATCATTGGATAATTGATAATCGCACTTCTTTTCCCCTCCATTACTGCAAATTCATTAATCAACAAGTCCTTGTGGAAAATCTATGTGTAAAAGATACACATTTGTGAGAATAAAGAAATGGTCTTTATTTTCAGGGGCCTAATTATCTAGTGATATAGAAATATAACCATAAATACGTATATATATATATATATCGAACTCTACCAAGAAAAAGTAATATGACATAGTGTTTAGGAAGCAAAGTTTGTTTTGGTGCACCTGGAAAGCTGAATAGGATTTACCTAAACAGAGAAGAATGAGGAGGCTTTTCCATGTGAAGAAAACGCTAAAATAAAGTTCAGGGATAGGAATGTGGAAGGGCACAGTGAGTAGAATGGGTTGGCTGGAGTGGAAGCTTTGTGTAGGAATAAAAGAGAGAAATGACTAGTAAAAGAGGTGAGGTCACATTGGGGGCATCCAGAAGGCCACTCTAGGGATTACTTGATCTTCTAGAAAATAGGGAGATACTACAGAATCTTTTCAGCAGTGTCTAACAAGCCCTAAGCTTGGTTATAATTCATTGGGATTAGTGTTAGATAGCAAATGAATATATAAAGTGCTATATAAAAACTGGTTTTATGAAGAAATCACCAGCCATGTGTGGGACGGATGGAAGAGGAAAGAGACTGGAGGGGTAGGAAGCTGATGCAACAATTCCAACGTGCGGTACACAAGGTAGGTGACAGAAAATAAGGGCCAAAAGGGAAAGACATATATTTCTAATACAAAGCCTTGATAAATACTTGCTGTATGAACTAATAAATCCGTTATGCTATTTCAACTCTACGTTTGCAGTATTTCTCTTCGTTCTGTCAGGATCCTGTGAAGAAAGAGGCAACCTGAGAACAGAAGTTAAAACTCGTTTCCTTGGCTCTCTCATACATGCTTTCAAAGATGCTCTCTTTGCCTCTACTGTGACATTCTCATAACAACTTATATTTTTCTTTTGTACCCCTTATGGCAGTTTTGATTAATTAATGGTTATATCACTTCATATATAACAGGACTGACCCCACAATTAGCTCAATACCATGAAAGTGCAAACACTGCACATTTTCTCTCCATTGCACACAGCACATATTAAAGTTCCTGGAACATAGTAGAGATACAGTAGCATTTTTTTAATTGATGTTATATTACAATGTGGAGGCTCTGAGTAAATTGGCATATTGGTTCTATGTTTTTTTATACAAAATTATCATAGTCAAAGTTCCAGAAAAAATGTAAAACTCAAAGATGAAGAAACATTTTTTCCCCCTTGATGATACTATTCCAACACCTCTGACCAAATTTTCATTCTCAGCATCCAGTAATGTCATGCCATCTTGGTCTCCTGTCATTACTGAAGGAGTAAAATTAAATCACATGCCGTGCTAGGATTATTTGCGTTTTAAAGTTCCCAAAGAAAAGGTTATACATAATCACTATATAATGGTCTTTTGGGCATTCCTGAGGTACTCTCCTGTAACCCACACAAGCAGTTGCCTCTTCCATTTAACGTATAGAACTGGCACTGATCATTTTCTTGCCTATCATTTTTTCTTTCTACTAAAAAAATAAAAATTGCTAAATATCCTTGCATCAATAATTCTTTGTAGTAAGAGAGAAAAAAGATAGTCTAAATTTCAACTTATAGTTCAGATAAGCTTTATTGCTTGGGTGAACATTGAGACTGAAAGGCAGAGCACAGCAAGGGCATAATGAAATGCTGCATGTAAGGGAAAATATAAAAATCTACTTTATTAGTCTTCATGGTGGTATATAAGGGATTCATCTTATATTCGGCTTCAGCATTGGAGTCAGTTCATTTATTTCCATATTCTAAATTTCTAAATAGAAAGGTAGAACATAAACAGATCAGAAATTTCTCTATGAAAATTCTAGAAATCTAAGAAATAATGCTGAATTTTTAGCTCTTAAGTGATATTCAAGTGATCAGTTTACAAATATACGTTATTTAAGCAAGCCCACTTGTTAGAGTATAGCATTTTAAGTTTGATCATAAGAGAATTGTCCAAACTGAAATTTTTCAATAATATGTGTTTGCTTTTCTTTCCTGATCCATGCTTAAACTAGTTTCTGAAATTAAAAAAAAAAAGTGTATATTCCAGTTCATAATGAAAATGTAAGCTTAGATCTGAGTTTTCTCACTAGACATCATAAAATGCATTAGAGATGAAAAAATACAGACCAGTCTATTTATGAACCATATAATGTACAACAAGTTACTCTTAATCCAATTTGCAATCCATAATAAGAACTGTAATTTTCTACACAAGGAGAAAAATGACTTATTCTTATTTATAAATAGTACCTTGAAGGGCTCTGTATTTAATTAAATGTTCAATGACAAATCTTATAGCCCTGACTGCATCTCCAGAATCCAGGGTTGATAGAGGCCAAAGGGTCATGGGAACCTTTCCATGGCCATCTTGAGGTGTGGGACTGTCACTTCAGTCTGGGATATTTTATTTGAAAACGCTTAGTCTCTGGTAGCATCAATGATGCCATTTTATTATCTTTCAACATTTGTGCATAGGCTCCTGGAAGTGCAGCAGCCCAAGGATTATTGAATTAAAGAGGGCATTTCAAGCCATATCGTTCCCAAAGTGTCAATGTGAAAAATATAAAACCAAGATAAACTTGTAACCCTAAATTTCTCTGTAACGGAACGAGAATATGTATGTGTACCAAAGGAGACAGAGAGAGAAATACATTAGATTTGAATGTGAGATCTGTCAATATCAAGACTGGTTATAAATGACACCCAGGGTCAGATATTTGGGGAAGGGGGAGTAGATCAAATTTCTCCACTTCACTGCCTTTTGTGGGGCCGTGTCGATACTGTTTAAAAAGTGGTGTCATTTTCGGCTTCGGTTAAATTATCCAGTTAGCAATTCATTTTAGAAAGTGACAAAATGATGAGGAAAGAAAGGCCAAATGAAAGAGACTGATGAGGCAAGATCTCAAAATGACAGGACCGAAAGGCTGAAAGGCATACCTCAGCGGACCGGGTTATCTTCGCGATGCAGAGGCAGGGCGGCGAGAGATGGATTTGTCCCTGAAGCAGATCTCAGAATGAAAAGTGTGGTTTGTAGCTCCAGAGAGCTTGACATCCCCAACCTCATTCAATTATTCATTATCTCTCTAACAGAAGAATAACACTATTTCAGTTTACTTCCTGGAGTGTTATTCATTGTCTTTTTCCTTTTTTACAGTGTCATTTTTCAGGAGTTAAGCAGTTCTCGGTTTATATCTTCCTCTCTTTTTTTATACAAGGTTGTATAGACAAGAAGTTCCCCAAATACTGCATCCCCTCTTCTCCCCCTCACCCACCCAGCACGACAGCATCATAGTGGTCCCTGTTACTGTGCGTAAATATACTGGTTCTGTCCTGTCAGCACATAGGAGGACAGCACCTCCCTGAGGTCCTGTAATTAGGTGTGGGGATGGGACTTGTCTGGGCCAATGAAAAATGTGAATTGAAGTTTCCTGTGTCACTTCTCAGTAAGCAATTTAATAGTCCGAACTGCTTTGCTTTGCTCCTGTCCCTTCTGCCACCAGAATAAATCTCCACTCCAACAGCCCCCATCATGAAGGCGAAGAAAATGAAGTTCTGAGCAACTGACCTGCAGTGAACATGCTCAGGAGTTTTTAGGTCCTAAGATTCAGGGTTTTGTTGTTACTGCTGCCTGGTGCACCTTTACTGATGAGATACACACTTATAATAGTGGAGAAAGTCTATTTTGAAGCATGAATCGATGATATGTCATATCGCGCATCACAAATGCAACAAATATCCCTACTTTGTCTTAGTTCAAAAGAAAACCAAGGTTCTTATTGAATTTCCTTCTCAGCCCACTGTTAAAACTGAAATTTCCTGGTATCTGCTTAGAGGTAGATGTGTTTGGATACTTCTCACAATTAACTCCTTTGTATAGCATTACGAAACTTTGGCAGTCAGGTTTCATTCCTCATTACTGGAGTGATGAAAATATGATAGGATGGAGAACAGGAAGTCAGGGCATGTCTTTCTTGAAGCCATGCAACTCATTATGAGATTGTTCAAATGGCACAGTTAAGTCTAAAACAAAATGTGAATGTTTCAATTTTATGGTTATAGCATAAGGTTAAGTGCAAAACAAAATAATTGGGAGGGGGATAATGCTCTTAAAAAATAGCTAAGTCATTAACACCTCTGCTTAATGATACTCTGACTAAAAAAATTAAGAGCACAGCAATGCTCAGGTAATGTATCTATCTCAAAAGGAGGGCAAAATCAAACAGCATTGGCTGTTTATACATCCTACACATCAAACATCTTTGTAACTGAACTTTGTGGTTATTTTGTGCTAATCATTAGAGAAAAAAAAACACATAGAAGACAATATTCTTATTTAATCTGGTTGAGTCATTTTATAATTGAAGACAAATCTCATCCTCAAAGAAAATTCTCTATATCTGTGCTGGCCTGAAAGTAGCCACTTTTGAGCACATGGAATGTGGCTAGTGCAACCAAAGAGCTAAATCTTTAGTTTATTTACTTGTAAGTAATTTGTATTTAAATAGCAGGATATAGCTAGCTGCTACCACATTAACAATGCAGTCCATTCTCTCCATGGAAATTGAAACTAGGATTGAGTTTTCAAGATCGCAAATCAAAGTTTGGAGGGTACCAACACCAAAACTTTAGGACTCAGGGCCTCAGTACTGCCTTAAGGGAACTAAAAGGGATTAGGGGGCACAAAGAAAGGAGGTTGTTCCACTGGAGACTTATTATATGGAAAATTAGAATACTAAATATCATTTGTCTCTTGAAGTTGTTTTGGCTACGGAATTGAAACTGTGAACATAATCTTCTCTTCTTCTTTCTACTTTGGGTCATATTCCTATTAGAAAACAAATTCCTCTGGTTTTTAGGACAATTTTATGTAAAAGTGAAATCCATAGAAATGCTCCAAATTACCTTTTTCTCACCTGAAAAAAATTATAACATTTCCCTAGGGTTTGCTTCTACCACAGTCACAAGACTCCACATATTTAAGACTTGGGTGATTTAAATTTTTTTTACACTTTTAACATACGTTTAACACTGTGTCATCATCGAGGGCATGTCACATAAATCGTGTACCTGATCCTACCATTTCCTTACCTCCCAAATTTTCAGATAGGGCCATCTGAGACCCTGCATCTACTCTTTCATCTTTCTTGGTCCTGTTTGCCGTCCATGTGACCATCTAACCCACTCTTACCCTAAAAGATCAGAGCATGGTTCAAAGTGTTTGAGCTCTGAGTTTCTGCATCCAAGATTCTCTTATTTAACAATTTAAAGCAAAACATTCAGGTTGTGCTCCACAGTAACAGATCAAAAAATAGACATTGTTATATTTGTGAAAGAATGATCAAAATTGGATCAAAATATAATATTCAAATCAACCTTTGTTTCTTGATTAATTTTGTGGGTGAAACTCAAGGACAGGTGTTGGCAATTTAAATCAGTTCTAGACCTGCAAGTTCTAAGTGAACTGGCACTGATAAACATTTGCTGCTATCAGTCCAGTTTTATTTATCTGTCTTTGGATTGTGTTCCAAAGTATCACTTTTATGAGATCACCAAGACCATTTGTAGCAGGCAGAGCTTTCAAATGTTTTTATTAATCTACACCTTAAATAACTTAAATAACTTGGGTTTTTAAGACCCTATCACATATTGAATTTTTATTTTACCTTTTTTATATATCTTTTCACTTGATAGACTATTAATTAGACTATGCGCTTGATAGACTATTAATTATTATTAATTAGAATTTTTGGTGACTCTCTATTGCCCATTATTTAAACTATCTGGTGCAGCATGTACAAAGTTCTTTAAATCTGGGACCAGTCTTACTTCTCAGCCTCTTTTGCCCAGAATTTACTTGCCAGTACCTGAAAAATGTTCTGGTCCAACCACTTAAATGACTATCTCTCTTTTCCCCGATTTAGCAAAATCCCACTCAGTTTGTATGCCATCTCATTTATACTTTCAACAAGTAGATAATGAGTATGTGCTATATGCAAGGCACTGTGCTTAGTACTTTGTAAATTCACTTAATCCTCACTAATCTATGTAGTAGGTAATAATATCATCGTAGTTCTACAAAGACAGATGAGGACTTCCCACCTTTGTGTTCTAGCTTCCAAAGTCCACCTCAATCCTTCCCCCATCCTGAGTGTAGAAGCCCATAGGTGTTGTGTCACCAGTACTATACAGGAATTGCATAATCAGCCTCCACCAACCAATTCCTTTAGGACCTCCTTTTCTCTAATGGCCAAATCCCAAAGTAGGAACAAGTGAATGTTATAGGCCGACATAGACAGAGTAAGAAAGAAAGCTCTGATTAATTTGGTATAAAAACCTGATTGCATTTTCAGAATCTTAGTCTAGAATTTCAGGTCAGTTTTAAATTTGAATAACTTTGGTTCAACCATGGTTTTTCCCTCTGTGACAATTACAGGCTGTCTTTATTTTTTTTAACCTTTTATTTTGAAATACTTTCAGACTTAACAGGACAGTTACAAAACTAGCAAAGGCCTGAACTTTCACATCTCAGCCACTCTAAGCTTGCCATCCAGTGGAACTAATCACATTCCCAGTACTGTGATACCCTTTCCCATCTCCCCAGAGAGAAGCCCCATACCTGTTGTACATTAGCTCCACATTCTTCATTCCCCCACCCCTGACAACCTGTGTTCTAATTTCTGTCCCCATGAGTTTGCATATTCTCTGATATTTTCCTTGTAGTTACCTTGAGGCTTAAATTTAACATCCCAAATTTATAACAATTGTGTTTGGTACCAACACAATAGTATACACCAACTATATTCCTTTACCCTCTGTACTTCTATATAGTTCTTGTCACAATTACCATGTTTATATATTATGTGTCAAGCTACAGATTTACCATTACATTATATGCATTTGCCTTTTAGATTCTGTAGGAAATAGAAAGTAGAGTTACAAATCAAACGTACGATAGTACTGGAATTTATATTTACCCTTCTTGTTACCCTGACTGGAGATCTTTAATCTTCTTGTGGTTTCAATCTATTGCCTATTCTTCTTTCCTTCCAACCTGCAGAACCCCCTTTTGCATCCTCTGTTATCTAGTGGTAAGGAACTCCCTCAGTTATGGATTTTTTAAATCTGAGAATGTCTTAATCTCTCCTTTCTTTTTGAAAGACAATTTTTCTGGATATGGAATTCTTGGTTGGCAATTTTTTTTGCTTTCAGTACCTTCTTTCTTGCCTCCATGGTTTCTAATGAAAAATTGGCAGATACTCTTATTGAGGTTCCCTGGTTCATGACCATTGCTACTCTCTTGCAGCTTTCAAAATCCTGTCTTTATCTTTGGCCCTTGCCTGTTTGATTATAATATGCTGTTGTATAAGTCTATTTGCGTTAACTTGTTTGGAGTTCATTAAGCATCTTGGATGTATATATTCATGTTTTTTGCTTTAATTTTGAACGTTTTCAGCCATCATTTGTTTGAATATTCACTCTGCCCCTTTCTCTCTGTCTTCTCCTTCTGGGATTCCCACAATGCATATTTTGATATGCTTGATGGTGTCCAGCCACAAGTTGCCTTTTTATCCTACTCAGTAGCATTCATATTCTTCTCAGATCCCAGTCAGTGGCAAAAAATATTTATTGAGTGACTACTGTATACAAGGGTATCTACAAAGATTTATATGTGTGTAAATATATGTATGTTGGTATGTGCACATATGTATATGAATATATTCATGTGTGTAGTATATAAATATGTTTGTGTTTATGCATGTGTGTGTATGTATGCGTGGCATTTGACTGAAAAATTTTAAATATACTTGAGAAGGAGAACTCTTTGGGAGACAAGTTGGAGAGCATGTCTGGAGGCAATGTTCCTGGACTGATAGGTCAGACCTAACAAATAATGATGTCCGGTGAAAATAGTTGGAACATAGTGGCTAGACCAGGAGTCAGATTATTTCTGCCTTGTTTCTTTTCCCCAAAGTCCCAAGAACATATAGAGTCTATGGTCTTTGTGTAAACCAGGTAATTTCTTGGTAAAAAAACATAGTTTTAAATTAGAGCATGATTTTTAAATCGTATAATTTTAGAAGAATTTGAGAGATTGTTCTATTTCAGTGTACATGCTTTAAGATTATTATTATAAATGGTAAACCAGACATTGTTTTAAAATACTATTATAACGCACTGTTGCTTTTGAAATTCCAAAGCCTAGAGATGTATTCATATATAAGGAAGTGAGGTTTGTATAGGAAAAAACTATAGTTCCATATTCACCTGTGACCTCAAACCATTTGTATGAAAAATTCAGGCCAGTGGGCACAAGAGGGATGGAGAAGAGCCTGGGTTACACAGCTCTGCCTGAAGCCCTTAAAGCTTCTGAAAGAGAACAACTTCTGCCTGATGTTCCATTCTTCTGGTATCCTAAGACAGTCCTTAGTTAGTATAACCACAAACCCTCCTGGCATCTGCCCACAACTTAAATCCCATTCCTGAAAATTCTGTTCTTATATCAAAAAGTCACATAAGGGATCCACCAGTACCAGGAAGAAGAGGAAGCAAGGGAAAAAATCAGCCCCCTGACTGCTGGGTCAGCAGAATTCATCCATAATTCATTCAACAAACAACAGTTTTATATAAAAGAGCAAAAACATTCTACATTTTACCTCTTGCTATGTGTGAAACTGAATCCATTAATGAGAAAAATAAACAAAAAGAAGCCCCTACTAAATTTATTATATGTAATTGCAACCTGTGAAATATTCTGTGAAGCATGAGAGATTTCCTCTCTAATAAAAAATAAAATAGCATGGTGGGTATAAATTGAACATGTAAGAGTACAAGCATAATATATTCAGGTTTCACTGGTTACAAGAGGGAATTTTTCTTAATGAATTTTGTATGATCCTGGTTGAGAAGAGAGTCGAACCAGTTTTGTTTTGTTTTTCTCTGGGTGGGGGGTCAGAGTTTATGAGAGCCAAGTAGAAAGATGTATAATTGCCTATTAAAGTTTTACTTTTCTTTATGTAATAATCATGAGATAACCATATATTTATTATTACTATTGCCTAATATCTTTGGAAGACAATTCCTATGTTATTTTATACATTGATTTTACATGCGTTGTTCTTGAAAGTTTGAATTGTTGGTAGAAAGTAAAATATAAGATTTACAGTAGCTTTAAAGACAAAAGCAAGGCATATAGCACACTGGTTAACAGCTTCCAAGATACTCTTTTGGGATAATTGTATTAATTGAATTGCCTGCCTTGAAAACACAACACAGGTGGCCCATGAGGAAATTCTCAGTACACACACACCCCCACTCCCCCCACCCCACCCCCCACCCCTGCTTCTTTCTAGCCAGGAAATGTATCTGTCAAAGGCACAGGGTCAGCCCTAGTTGTTTGTCTAGTCTTGTACTCAGGAAAGAAAAACAGAGAGAATAAGCAAATGTTTGCTTTCCCCTGGCAGAAGAAACTGCTGTCTTTCTTCTTCTAAAGACAAAATAGATTTTAGTCAGGAACATAGATTGTCTTTTAGAATTGCTATGCACCATCACTCAGAAACATTTTTTTTTAGGCAAGGGTCCAGGACTGGATCCTTACATGTCTTGATCTGGCTTGAGCATTGATTTGCTTTGTGACCTTGAAGAAGTAAGTGAATTCTCTTCCGTTTCCTGCCCTGTGAAAGGAAGGAACTAAATAACATTCTTTCTAGCTGCCACTTGTTATGATTCTAGTGTCTTATTTATGTCACAGAATTCTAATATAAGAAGAGAAATACCAAAACTCAAAGCCTTTGTGTTCTGTGACTTGCTAATGTCTATCACAAAACAGTGATTCAGAGAAGATTACATGAAATAGTGTGTCTAAAATATCTGGCACACAGCACGTGCTCAGCAAATGCTAATCCCTTGCCCCAGGGTCACTTCCAGCATCTCACTCTAGTAGAATCTTTTCTATCACTTGAAAATCTCTTTGTGCCATGTATAATAGTTGCCACCACGATTGCTAAGGTTGAGAAGACAGGATATAAGTGTACCTGGAGTCTAAAATGATTGTTGAAAAACCTGGTCACTGGGCCACAGTGGCTCAGCAGGCAGAGCTCTTGTGTGCCATGCCGGAGACCCGAATTCGTTTCCCGGTGCCTGCCCCATGCAAAAGAAAAAAAAACAAAAACAAAAACAAAACACCTCATCACACCCATTTGTACACCATTCTCTTTAAAAATAGCATTATATTTCAACACGTGTTATGTTGCCTCTATACTTTAGTTAACAGAATGTCTATTAGTTATTCTGTAAATGAGTATTATTCGCTTTTTTAAGTGAATTGATGAGTCATTTGAAGACAGTGCCTTTTCACTCAAGCAATAATACATAATGTCTCTCAAGCCATTGGTTTCATTAGGCTATACAGCAGATAGGAACATCTGATTTTCTTTGTGATTTTGATTTCAGCTGTTTTGCAAAATCCTATTGTGGATTCAATATGACATGGGAAAATTTATCTAAATCTTGAAACTCAGGATATAAAAGTACTTTTGATGTAAGATCAAAATTCATGATAGGAATTTAAGCTGGGACCAGATGCCAACCATGTCGTGGGCTTAATAATATCTAATTTATAGAGACTTGTCCAAATTGAAGATAATATCTAACATGTAAAAACTATGGTATAAGATAAATATGGCAGTGATGTTAAAATTTCTATCAACATTATTGAGTTTATCGTTTGCTTTGGAAAAGAACTAATTTTAACTTACCTGTGTATTAATATTAATGAATGCAGGCTTTTAGGGGATTGCGAGAGATTCTCTTACTACCATTTGGTCAGAATGCTACTCACTATAGCAGAATGAAACCTGCTGGCCTCCACTATGGTTCTGTATTCCTTGTGACCAATACAAAAGAAAGATATGAAAGGCTATAAAAGCCAGTATAAAGACAGGGCTGCTCATTAAACTATATCATCTCTTAACCATGTCTCTCTGTTATTATTTGGTCTCAGACATATGGAAAACCCATTGACATAAAATGCAAATGACTCTTTGACTCAGTAATAAATTCCTAGTTGCAAACTATTCAATAACAGAATTGATTTGAAACCGAGGCAGCATTTTAGACTTATCTATTGTCTTCAGCTGTGCTGAGTTAATGAGGATTTGTAATTACTTTGGATTTTAACTAATGCATCTTTTCCATTTTGAAAACTGATTTTATGTGTCGTTTTTTATGACTTACAAAACTACCTTACCATACAAAGGTTGACAGAATTGACCATAATCAAAGTCAATTCAGTGAGGCATTTTAATGGGTAGAATATGTTTTCTGTCTTCAAGAATATCCATTTTGTTTTTAAATGCTTCTTATGCGTAATTGCTAAGGCTTTCTATTTTAAAATTGTAAAATGGACATGGAAATAGCTTTTATAACTAAAAAGCATTCACGTAATGCTATTTATATTTTCAAAAGCATTGTTTACCTAGACAAATGTCGAAAACCTGTGATGGTCGTTTTAAATTTCTGTTTCATGAAGCACAGAAATTTAGCTTTTAGTCACCTTTTAAAAAGACTAATTGTGATGAAAGCACAACTCCGTGACTATACTGAAAGTCATTGTACGCTTTGCATGGGTTGTCTGGTGTGTGAATGCAACTGCTTTAAAAAAGAAAGAGAGGGAGAGAGAAAAAAAAGACTAGTTCAAAAAAGTGATTCCAGTCATTCTCTGAATTTCACTCACCAAGCAATGCTTACAATGCCCGAAGGTGACCTCTTATGAAAAACAATAGCTTAAGACCACCCTTTTAAAAGATTATTCTAAGCTCTTATTTGGCTTGGTTTAGAGCCATCCAGTAGCATAAATGTAGTATTGCTCTCTTCTCAGCCAGAAGCAAGTTAAGCTAGAAACACTTATTACCACAGTAAAATAAAATAGATCGATTTTTCCATGGTTATTCATTTACGTTTCTCCTTGGGGGTCCTTAAGAAGCAAATGATATGCAAACAGCTGCAAGATTATTGTTATGCTCTTGTTGCTATTTCATGATTGCTATTTACATGTAAATTACTACTTGGAAAAGTACAACTTCTCTTCACCAGTAACCAGACAATAAAGCGGTTCTTACTAAGCTGTCCAAGATTGATTACTCAAAAACACTTCCTTAAGGAATAATTCTTTAGAGTATTTCTTACTTCTGCATTTCCCAAAAAGTAATTTTGGAATGAATAAAATATAAGAGAGTAGCCCCGCCCTGAGTCTTAGGTAGTATCTATATAATAAACAATTTTAGAAGGACGTATGGAAGAATGTGTAACCACAGACTTCTTGATGTAAAGACTGACTCTAGTGAATTAAAAGAAAAAGCAAAACATCAAGCTAGAAGATACTTAAATATAGATGGGAAGACATCAAAGATAAGGTTGGTTTAATTCCAAATTGTATCTCTGGGTCAGGTTAGATGAAATCCTTCCACCCCCATAATGTGTTTAAAGCTGAAGAGTAGTGATCGTTAAACTGCTGAATCAGGCAAATGTAATAAAAATAGTTCTGTACATGCATGGCAATTAATATTTTGATGCTTTTGTAATAAAATGAAATTGCTTTTATTATTATTTTTCTCTGATTATAAAAGGTAATTGTTTAATAAGGAAGGTAGACCATTCAAAAAGGTATCAAGTAAAAGACCACCATAACGCTGATATAACTATTAAAATTGATGTATCTCCTTCTATACCTTTTACATATAAAGATAAAAATATTAATATATTTACATCTGAACCATACTGTATATTTCAGTTTGGTAAGTTTTTCACCTATACTGTATCAAGGGTTACATTTCATTTTGTTGACATAACCACAGCAAAATTTTAATGATGATATGTATCTCCTTTTGTGCTTGTATTAGCACTCACTTAACCACTCCCTTATTTTTAAAATGTGTATTTTTCCCATTTGTCACCTGTGTAAGCCGCTCTAAGATGGAAATAATTAAGTATCTATCTTTGTCTTACTTGTACAATTACTTCTGTAGAAGTATTTGTGATTAAGGATTTTTTACATATTGGCAAGTTGCTCTTTAGAGAGACTCACCCAATTTATACCACCACTAAAAGTGGAAGAGAATATCAGTTCCCTCATTTGATTCCATTTAAACTGATCAAAGTGTCAATAGGATACTTAAATAGTGACTATGTTTCTTCTTCCACATTCATGTTGACAATTTTAATCAGCCTAAAGGAGTCCAAGTTGGATTACTGTAGTCAAGGAAAGGGGAGAGAAAAGACTTATGATTCATTCAAGAGAAGAATAATAACCCACTTAATCTAGGAATCAGTCTGGCTTTTCAATATTGGAATACTGATTATTAGAAGCCATAGATTTAGGGGAAAAGAAAATCAGAATTTCAGACTATTTGAAATAATGCATAAGCAAGGTTTTTTCCCAAATATGCTTTTTGGATTTGGTACATTTTACTTATGTTAATTAATAGACTTAAAAGTACTAGCTTGAACTTACTTTCACATCAGTAGTGTTAAATGTGATCAACTCCATTTTAACCAGGTTAAGAAAGAGGGGGAAAAGGCATCGATAACCCCAAGTTACTATTTTTTAAATTAGGTAATCATAATGTAGCATAAAATCTATTTTAAACTTATTCCATTGGGACTTCTGGGAAGATGGTGGCTGCTGTATTATCTAGCAGTTTAAACACATTTAAATTTTAAAGACTTTCATTTAGCAAATTTATTCAACAGGTGTTTTGTTTTTTAAGTACCTTCCATGTGCCAGGCAGTGATTTAAGTGCAGGAATGTAATAGTTAATAAAATAATCTCCTGTTTTCTTTACATGAATATTAGACTCTAGTGAGAAGAGACAGGCAATAAAATAAATAACATAGTGAACACAATGGGGAAGTATTATGGAAAAAATAAATAAATAAAGCAGGTTAAAGGAATGAGTAATAGAGGAATGTTACGTTGGCTAGGACAGCCAGTGAAGGCCACGTTATAGAGACCTGAAATGAGCACAGATCTGAGTAAAATGAGGGCGTGAACCACATGAATGTCTAGGAGAGAAGCCCTTGGGCAGAGCAGAAAGCTGATGCAGAGCCCTGGAGTGCGTCTGTGTAGCTGAAGACCAGCAGGGAGGCTGCTCTGACAGTGTAAATGGGGCAGGGAGCTGTAGGAGAGGTCAAAGAGGAAAAGGCAGTGCTGGGAAAATGTGGAGGGCCTTGTGGACTAAGAAAGATTTTGGGTGTTTTCTTGAACTTGCCTGGAGTTGTAACATCATTGTACTCACATTAAATCACTCTCTCTATTTTCTGTGGAAAATAGATTCTAGGAAACTGATAGAAACAGATGATCAGCTCGGAGGCCTTTGCAATGTCCAGGTGGAAAAATGGTGGTGGCTTAGACTAAAGTGGTGATGATTAGAAGGGATCAGATCCAAGTTATATTTTGAAAATAATGTTAAGTGAATTGCAATTGGATTGGATGTGGAAAGGAAGAGAAGTAAAATACATATATTCAAAAGTGTGAACTTGATCCCACAGTAATAGTTTAAGAACCAAAACATCATATAAATTGTTTACCAGATTTATATTCCTGTTTTGTTTTGTTTTTCAATTCTCATACTCATGTATCTTCACATTTTACCATTTCTGAAATGGAATAGCTTCACCGTTTAAGCTACCCACTACCCCCTGCTGCTTGCCTAAAATTGACTACTATTGTTTAAATAAGCTCTCCTTCCTTCCTATCATCCTTACCTCCCAGTGTTAACACAAGTATCAGTGAGTTATACAGAAACATGGTCACAGCTTATGTTTCTTTGCTTTCTCTTGCCTTCTTCACCCACTTGTCTACCTTCCTAGTGCTAAGTGGGCTGTGTTGAGGGATTGCTGTATAAAAAACATTGCTAGCTCACTGAGCTGAAGATCTGATAGTCAAAAGAAGGGAGAAATCCCATGTTGCAGCACCTATAATGTGTCTATCAGTTTTTATGTAGATACCATCAATAGACACTTTTTTAAAAAGTACATATTTTTCTCTGGTTGGTAGAAATTTTCATTAAAATAAATAATGCATTCATATGAAATAATAAGAATAAGCAAATTTAAAGAGGTCACAATCTAGAATATAGATTATCGGGGGACAGGGTGGGGCTCAGGAATGGAAAGTTAATGCTTAAATTTTAGTTTCTATTTGGATTGATGTAAAGTTTTTGTAATGGATGGTAGTGATGGTGGCACAACATTTTAAATGTAATTAATAGCCCTGGATTATATATTTGAATGATATTCTGTATATATATTGCTAGAATAAAAAAATTGTTAAATAAGACTATACAACACAAACAGTGAACCCTACGGTAAACAGTGGACTGTAGTTAGTAGTACAATTATTAAAATATTCTTTCATGAATTGTTAAATATATTATGCTAAGCAAAATGTTATTTATAGTGCGGTATATGGGAACTCTCTATTTTATGCATGAGGTTTCTGTAAACCTTTAACTTCCCCTCTAATGAAAAGAAAGCGCTCTTGTTTGTTAGCATACTTAATCCACAACTAGGTAATATATTCCTGGGTAACCTGGGATTCAATGCAGCATTTTTGAATAACTCTTATGAGACCCATCCTGTAATGTAGGTTCTACTATAGTTGAGACCAGAAGTAGAAACTCCAACTCTTGCCTTGGATTGTTTTTCTCCTGAGAATGCACTTGTCTTTGTCTCACATTTCAGGGGTCTGCCAGAACCAGCTATCTGGTTTTAAAGTTTGTGAAATAGTGCAAATAAATCATCAATCACAATTTCTCCCCTTTAAACATGAAATGTTTCTGCCACCACGTTTTTCTATTACTCTTAGATGAAAATCAGCACTTTCTTTCACAACTGTATATACCTAGCCATAATATTTCATGCAGAGAGAGGAATCAAATTCATAAATAAGACGTCGTAACCTCCTAGGTGGAATATGTATGAATATAGTGAGTCATCATTGGTAATCACAAATATAATATAATATAAAGTGGTTTAGGCTCAAATAATTCTTTGATGCCATTTAACTGAATAAAGCGCCAATAGTTCATTTAAGTATTGAAACTAATTATCATTGCTAATTTTAAAATTCTTTTCCAAACTTTTTATTTAACCATGTCATCCAACAAACTCCTAAGACAAATGGAGACAGTTTTTGTATTTTAATCAAGAATGGGTAATGGAAACAAATGATGTGACTCAAAATGCTTTGAGGGTCAGGAAAGAAATCTGGCAGGGAAAGGTGCCTGTTTTGAAGAGTATTAATACTCAGAGTTAATAACAATGAGAGACAGGAATCAATTAAACAGGTTCAGTGGTTTGTAAAGATCAGAAAATATTCCTAAATATAATTGAGCCCCATGAGGGTTAGTTTTTAAATTATTAGCTGTGGTACCATGCAGCACGAAAAGCTGAAAGCTTGCCAACTACTGTTATCACCAGCTTCATTTCAGTCTGCAGTGAAGAGCTCTTAGTAATAAAGATGAATGTCATCAGGAAATAGAACAAATAGGCTTATAAACCAAAAATCCATGCCTCTTTTTATATTAGTAGCCAATATTTGTTGAGTGTTTGTCATGCACCAGGTACTGTGCTAAACCTTTTATGTGTATTATCTTGTTTGATACCCACAAGTACTCACTGAGATCAGTACTATTATTGCCCCCATATTAAGGATACAGAAAATGAAGCTCAGAATGTTTGCATCAAGTCACACATGAAGTAAGAATTAGAGGTAGAATTTGAGTCTAGGCATTCTTATGCTTGAAAATCGGACATTTAAAATTTGCTAAATGTAGATTAGCAGACCTCTCTCTTATCACCTAGTAACTTTCCCTTTTTTTCTATAGATAAGAGTCATCTTACATAACTAAGTACAGAGGCAAAAGCTTGCAAATGTGAGTCAAGAAAATTATTATAGGGACAGGCAATGAAGTCAGAGAACAGGTAAAGGTAAACAGCATGAAATGAAAAGGTATAAAAGAAATAAAAATGAGAGGCAAGGGAGGTCACCAGGGAAATTTTTAAAGAGAAATCTGCCAAGAGCCAGTTCAGCAAGATGAATGGCTCTGAGCCCTGGGAGAAAAGATTCGAGAGCTTCAGTAGAGTACAGTATATTATGATTTTGTTGAACTTAGTCATAGTACTCAGAATACTAGCCAGAATACACCCATATTCCTTACTTGTCAAGAGTCTTGAAGAAATAGTAATAAAATTGGAAACTTGACTGACACAGGGTGGGATCTCTAAAGAAACCTGTTCTAGTTTGCTAACTGCTGGAATGCGATATACCAGAAACAGAATGGCTTTTAAAAAGGAGAATTTAATAAGTTGCTAGTTTACCATTCTAAGGTTGTGAAATTGTTCAAAGTAAAGCAAGTCTATAGGAACGTCCGATCTAAGGCATCCACGGAAGGTAACTTGGTTCAAGAAGGCTGATGACGTTCACCCATTCAGTGTTTCTCTCTCTGCTGGAAGGGCACATGGCAAACACAGCAGCATCTGCTAGCTTTCTCTCCAGGCCTCTTGCTTCATGAAGCTCCCTGGGAGGCATTTTCCTTCTTCATCTCCAAAGGTCGCTGGCTGGTGGACTCTGTAGTTCTCTAGTCCTTCTGTCATGGTTCTGAGGCTCTCTCCTCATTCTCAAAAGGCACTCTCTCCAAAATATTTCCTCTTTCAGAGGATTCAAGCAAATTAGTCAAGACTCATGTAGAATGGGTGGAGACACGTCCCCATCTACTCCTTTAATACCCACAGTTGATTGAGTCACTACTCCATGGAGATAACCTGATCAAATTTCCAACCTGTAGTGCTGAATAGGGATTAGAAAAAGCTGTTGCTCCCACAAGATTGATTAGGATTAAAACATGGATTTTCTAGGGTACATAAATCCTTTCAAAACCTATGCCTTTGGACCTAGGCAAGAGATGGGCCAGAGTTTAGAAATAACACTCTTTCCAATAAATTGCTCATATGAATACAGTGTACAACCCAAGATTCTTCCCATGTTATAAAATAGGATTGTACTCTAAATCAGCAGTTTTCAAACTTTAGCTTGTATTGGGACCACTTGGAGGGCTGATTAAAACACAGATGTCTGCACCCCACCCCCCAGTGTTGCTAATTCAGTGGGCATGGGGTGGGGCCGAGTATTGCATCTCTATCAAGAACCTAGGCAATTACTAATGCTGCTTGTCTCAGAAATCACTTTTCGAAATTCTCAGCTGTTGCTGAGACTTGAAGATAACATGTGGTAGAGAAGAAAGTGGGAAATATGCCCCAACCACTTCATTTATGCAAACTTTCTTTCCAGATTCTAAAAGTAATAGTGAAGGAGACCATTGTCAAAAGCAGCTAGAGCTCTTGCTTGTCAGTGCCTTGGTTTTTGTAATAGCAGGGGATGTTATTCTGCCTGGAAGAGACAGTCGCTCCCCTTACATGAAAAGTTAGCCATGTAAGTGTCCAGCAGGGACAGATTCGTGTTAATTGTGAAGGAGTTTTCATGACCTGGAAGAAGTGAAGATCAAGAGAGGTAACCATTTTTCTAAGTTGTTTTACAGACAGTCTCCCTGGAGGCAAGGAAATGGAAAGCCATATGAATAGTAATCATTCATAAATAGCTTTTCTTAGTGTAGGAATAATGACCACTACTCAATCTCAGGCTCTCTTCTTTTTATACCATCTCTTCAAATGATCTGTATTGCTCTAATTATCATCTATGCATCCGTCTCTCAAAACTTGTCTCTCCAGCCCCAAACTTCTAATCTGAGCTCTAGATCCATATATCATTTGCTTGCTGAACATCTCCATTTGGCTGGCTGTTTCACAGATACCTCAAATTTAACCAGCCAAACATGAACTCAATACCTCAAATTTAACCAGCCAAACATAAACTCAGTCTTCACTTTCTTCCTCAACCTATTTTTGCCTCTGTTCTTGCTGCCTCAGTAAGCGGAAATACTATATGTCCATATGCTTAAATTAGAAATTTCAGTCATATTTGATATTTCCCTTTTATCTTTTACCACAGCTAAACAATCATTAAGTGCAATTGATTCTCTATCCTATAGCTCGCTCACATTTGTAGTAAGCAGAAAAATGCTTCCCCCAAATGCCTGCCTCCTAATTCCCAAAACCTGTGATTATGTAACTTTACGTGACAAAAGGGAATTAAAGTTCAGATGGAGTTAAAGGTTGCTAATGACAAGAGATGCAATACTGCTGCGTCTGAAGATGGAGGAAGAGGACCATGACTCTAGGATGTGGGTTACCTCTAGAAGCTGGAAAAGGCAAAAACAAACACGCAACAACAACATAAAAAGTATGATGGTGTTAAGTCAAAAACAGACTCTGAAAACCAAGGTGCAGAATAGGTTCATAGAGCTAAGTGACACGTGGGAATAGAACTAAAAGAAAGTTACTGCTCCAAAAGAAGTGGTAGGGAAACAGTGTATATAGCTACTTAGAACAAAGAAAGGGTATGGAAGGATAGAGAGAAGAGGCAAGGAGGACTTGAGCTATGTGAGTTATCTGTCAAGGCCCAATGTCCTGGGATAAATTTCCAAAGACTGTTTGCCAGGTATTTGCAGGAGAGGTCTTATCTGGTGAAGATAAACAGACTTGCTGGACTTATTTACTACAGTTCCTCCTTTCCCACGGAGGGGTCTTCATTAGCACTGCAATGAAGTATGTCAGCCTGCCTCTTTCTGTTCCCTCTCTGTAGTTTCCTGGGGAGAAAAGGGGAGTTCAGGCACATCAAGTTGATTGGCAAAACTATTAACCACTCCATTTTCACATTCTCTCTTTTCGGTCAAGGGAGTGTGAGGACTCCCCATAAACCAAACACTTTTGACTTGGGGCTCTATGACTTGGTACCCTAAAGCTATAGGAACTGGGGCAAGAGTTTAGTGGCTTTGAGAGTTGGCGCTGCAAAGTTGATGATGATCAAGGTGAAAACCAGTAGGAGTAGGGTGATAATTAATATGATCAGTGGTAAAACTAGGGAATACAACCAGGAGGCATTAGGCAGAAACTCCTTGATTGACTTGCAAAGGTCTCTGGGTTACTGGTTTATGCCATGAAACCATTTGGCTTGCTTAAAGATCCCTTGGATGTTGGTTTCAACTTTTCAGGAAGTGGTGATTTAGGTGTAGCAGGAGGTGTTAGCAACATCACAAATGCCACCTTCTGCAGCTAAAAGATAATGAAAAGTTAGTTGGTTATCCAGACCTACAGTTGCTAGGGAATTGAGAGAAGTGGTGAGTCCTGAGAGGGCTTGTTCGGTTTCAGACACTGTTTTTTCAAGCATAGCAGTTTCAGAGGGTTTTTCCTGTATCCCAAATCCGATCCAGGGGCAGCTATGCCTAAGAGGCCTCCTGGTCCTGTTAGGGTGAGGCCTAGTGCCCGACCATGCCGAGGGTGGAAGTGGGCGGAATTGTATTTAGCGAGGCTGGGATGTGAGAGGGAACTTGCAGCACATTCTCCTGTGGGTGTGACTGTGTGGAGACAAGAAAGACTGAGAAACCCTTCAGAGCTATTACATAGAAAAGCAAAACCTACAGGAAAGCAGAATTTTCCAAAATTATGCTTTATCAGTGGAAGAGGGAGAGGGACCAGGGAGATGAGGTAGGCTTGGAGGAATTCTATGCTGTCCAGTTAGATGAAGTTAGAGGGGCCACTTACCAGGTTTGGGGAGGTTATTTGGACCATGAAGGCTGCCCTCTCTTTGGCTGAATTCTTTTGTGTTATACAGTGGGTTTCTGGAGCTGAAAGTTATACAGGGTAGATTGTTTGGAGTGTGCTGTGGTGGGAGTATACAGATGCCTCGGGGAGTGGAGATGTCACCTGCTGTTGTCACAAGTGCCAGGCCAGTGGGAAACATCACTGGAGGGAATCCCTGTCAGTCGAGGGGAAGCGTACTGTGAGTGGTCATGACAGACCCAGCAGTTAGTTGAATTTTCTCCAGATTATGCCATTAGTGCTTTCAACGAATCCTGACGACTGAGGACGGTAGGCACCATGGAGACTCTGCAAGATGGGTGAGGTTGATAGGAGTTTAGAGAGAAGTTGACCGGCAAAGTGAGTGCCACCAGGGGATAATTTTTTAAAAAAGAATTTTTTCAACTTGTTTTACTGGAAAGACTTCAACACATTGGAAAAACCAAGGCAGTACTTATATCCCCTGCAGGGCGGGAGTTGAATGTAGCCTATTTGCCAGATTTCCAAGGGCCCTCTGAGTGAGAAATCAGCCAGGAACAGGGTGGAAGGGTAGGGATGGGTTGTGTGAGGGGCAGAGACTGCAATTGGTAGCAGCTTGTTGAGCAGCTATCCCAAAGTTACCCCACCAATACTTTGGGGAGATTTTTTAGTTTATTTGCATTTCAATGGGCCTGGGGATGATGGAACCTCATCACAGGTAGTGTAAGTATGTCTGGGCAGATGAGCAGTCCATTTGAACCAACCTGTTCTAGTCTGCTAGCTGCCTGAATGCAATATACCAGAAACGAATGGCTTTTAAAAAGGGAAATTTAATAAGTTGCTAGTGTACAGTTCTAAGGCCAAGAAAATGTCCCAGTTAAAACAAGTCTATAGAAATGTCCAGTCACAGGCATCCAGAGAAAGATACCTTGATTCAAGAAGGCAGATGAAGGGTTTCTCTCTCAAGTGAGAAGACACTCGGCGAACACGGTCAGGGTTTCTCTCTTGGCTGGAAGGGCACATGGCGAATACGGCGTCATCTGCCAGCTTTCTCTCCTGGCTTCCTGTTTCATGAAGCTCCCCAGGAGGCATTTTCCTTCTTCATCTCCAAAGGCCACTGGCTGGTGGACTCTGCTTCATGGTGCTCCAGCATTCTCTGCACTCTCTGAATCTCTTTCATTCTCCAAAATGTTCCCTCTTTTATAGGACTCCAGAAACTAATCAAGACCCACCCAAATGGGTGGAGGCACATTTCCCCCAATCCAGCTTAACAACCACTCTTGGTTGGGTTACATTTCCAGGGAGATGCTCTAATTACAGATTCAAACATACAGTATTAAATAGGGATTATTCTGCCTTTGCAAAATGGGATTTAGATTAAAACATGGCTTTTCTAGAGGACATACATCCTTTACAATCAGCATACAACCCAAAGTTCAGATTTGGGATCTTAGTGCCTGCCTTGTTTTTGCAACTTCTCTAAGACTAGCATGGTCTGCTGGCATGCACGATATTGCCTAAAGAGGGTCCTTGGGGGCACAATTTCTAGCACCTGGAGAACTCGAATGTATTGCTTTCCTTCGAGGAGCATTGCTGCTCCTTGGCAGGCTATAGAATCAGCTACAGTATTTCCCTGTATTTCTTCTGAGTCTGTTTACTGTGCCTGGTTGCTTCAACAATGGCAACAGCTTTGGGGAGTAGATTTTCTAAGAGATGGCTTACCTAGAATTTATTTTTAATTGGCTTCCCTGAAGAGGTAAGGAAACCATGGTGGTTCTAAAGCATCCCAAAATCATGGGCAACCCTGAAAACATAGCAGTTGTCAGTGTAAATGGTGAGTGACTTGCCTTGGGTTTGCTTGCGTGTGTCAGCAAGCTCCACCTGCTGTGCTTAGGAGGCATCCTGCATTGGCCCATTCTCAGCAATTTCAGAGGAAGTTGTTATTCCATACCCTGAAATTAAGTCCCCTGTGCTCATTATGGTAACAAGAGCATCAGTAAACCAGACAGCGTCAGGGGTTTCTAGCGGAGTCTCATTTAAATCATGTCTTGGACTAAGAACAGAGTTGAGAAGGAAGAGACAGTCATGAGGTTCATTATCTTCAACAGATTCGGGCAGGAAGGTTGCTGGGTTCAGAGTTGTAACAAGCTTGATGGGAACGTTGTGCTTACTTAATAAGCAAGCTTCCAGGTATGATAGACTGCTGGCAGAGAAATGCTGGGTGTGGTGACTACTAACCAACGTCCCCACAGGATGAGGCATGAAGATTGTGAGAACCGGGTCTAAGGTGACTTCAGAAATTGCTTGAGCCAAAGTTGCAGTGGATGTAACTGCACATAGGCAAGAGGGGAGGTCCCAAGTCACTGCAGCTAGTAGGGTGGTAAGATCAGCATGTTTCTGGGTTAGCACCCTATATACATTCCCTCCTTGTTTGCCCATAAACAGCTTAATTGAGAGAGAGTAATTTAGGAAACCCTAGGGAAGGGGGTTTCAGCAGCACTTGCTGGAGAGATTGGAAAGCAGAAAGGGTGGGTAGAGCCAGGGCCAGCAAGGTTCAGGCTGGGAATTTTTGAGGAAATCATAGTGGGGCTGAGCAGTGGAAAAGGAAGGGATCTACAAGTGGCAACACTTAGCAAGTTTGTTTAATATAGTTCCTCCTTTCCCACAGAGGTAGGGGTCTTAATTAGCACCGCAAAAGATAGTTGATATGTCAGCCTGCCTAAGTGAATTTTTTGCTTCCTCTCTAGAATTTCCTGGGAAAAAAGGGGAGTTCAAGCAGATCAAGTTGGTTGGTAAAACTACCATTCCATTTTCACAATGGTATCATGTTCCTTCCTGCCTTGGAGAGATCTTTTATGTCCATCCCTTCTATCTGTGGTATTTTCTCTCTACCCTACTCCTATTCCCATCCCACCTGCTTTACCTGTATCTAACTCCTACTCTGTCACCAGGTCTGATATAAAATATTGTTTCCCCAGGGAAAATACTCTGGATTTGTACAAGACTAGGTCAAATCAGATCTCTCACCATGCCCTCTAATAAAAATCTTTAATTAAAATACTTGCTACAATCTCACTTGATTAATAGTTGTGTGATAATTTGTTTAAGAATTATGTTTTCCCCAACAGAATGTAAACACCATGAGGTCAGGAATGATATCTGCCTTGTTCCTCCTTATATCCTAAAAGCTTAGACAGTGCCTGAAATAGGATAGATCCAGAGCAGATATCTCCTGAATGAGGAAATAATTAAATGGATGGATGTTGAATGGATGGAATTATAAAATATGCTGATACAAGTTTGTGTCAGTTTAGGGCACATTTTAAAGTGGCTATACACGTTTTGGGAATCCTCTTTTCTATCACAGCTAGAAATTTGACCTGAACTTGCAAGATGTATTTTCAAGGTAGATTTGTTTTTCTTCTGCCAAATGGACCAGCAAAAGTCCCAACCCACAAGAGTCATTTGCCATTCTCCGACCATTTTTTTTGTGTGTTTCCATTTTTCCACGTATGCACTGACATTCTTCAAATCAAAATTCCTTTGGAGAATGAGAAAAGAAATTGCAATCAGATAAAACTGCAATTGCTCAGAAGTATGAATAAAGCCAATTTTTATCAGGCCTTCCAAAGATGATGTAAATATATGGCTCTCTGAGCATGAATATTTTCTGAATTTCCTGGAAGCATTAGAAGTCCTTTTGGCTCCTCTGCATCCAATGAAAAAGATCTCTCCAAATAATAAACAAAGACCATGAAATTGCATATCATAGAGGACTGTTATATTATCACATTAAGTACCACAGTTCATATTCATGCCCTTTTCTCATAAAAACATATGACATCTACAATTAGGATGTTACAAAGAGAGAATCCCATATTACAAGTCTGAATTAAAAAAATTTTTCTACCTGATTAGCACAACTTTCCAAAACAAGTATATAGAGTAGAAGTCAAGAATTTGAAATATATTCTAAATTCCATAAATGTCCAATTGCATGATTTCAGAGCCAAGGACACCAATAAGTAGAATACGTAAGTAAGCTCTCTTACCAAAACAAAGTGCCACACATATACATACACATTGTCCACAGCCCAATAAGACCCATGTTTTCTCATTGATAAATACATTTCCTTTATGTAAGATGCTTAAAATGCAAACAATTACATGACAGTACTTGAAAAGTTTGTATTACACATTTCATTCCTTTCTTTATTCTCTTTCATTTACAATTTATTCAGTATGCTTCTTTGAGTGCCAACCCCACGAACAAGACACTATGTTAGGCACTAGAATATACCAGCAAACACAACAGATCCAGTCTCTGTCCTTGGGACCTTATGACAAAGCCATACCACAATATAACATAAAATAATATGACATATATAACAATATAACATCATATAAAACAGCATAACAAAACAATTTAATATGTGCATGGGACAAAGAGAAGGGGGAAGAACATTCTGGGCAAAGGGAGCCCTATGTGTAAAGACGCTGAGGTAGGAAAGAGCAGGGCAGACAAGGGGCAAGGTATCCAGTGGCAAAATACAAGACTGCAAAGGTCTGATCAGGTGAGGCTGTGCAGAGCAGGTGTGACTGGGCCAATGAAGGTGCCACTTGAATGTGCTGGGGGCCCCACAAGGAGTCACTGGTTTGGTTTACTTTTTGTCAATATTTGCCTTGTTAAGGGTATACAATATTAGATAAGATTTTCAAAAGGAAGCATGTGCAGGAGATCAGAATAAATATCCTAGAGTGGAGAAAGGTTATATTTTTGGACAGGTGGAGAGACAAAGATATAACACCATCCCCAGAGCACTGAATTTTAGTGGAGGGAAAAATGGGAAGTTTAAGTTGGATTTTTATAACTTATTGTTGATTGATTTGGGGTAAGCTTATCTATCATTTCCCATAAAATCCTTTAGAAAAAAAGGTAAAATCAGTGAATTTTATTTTATCCTAAGGGCAGTGATAAAAAATTGTGCTTGAGAGTCACTTTATCTTAATTACAGTTGTTTGTAGTTAGTCAAGGAGTTTACCCTGGCTTTTGTGTGACATGAGTTAGAAGGAAGAAAGAATGGATGTCACTAAAGATGGTAGCTTAGACTAAGGGCTGGTCGACGAGAGAGAAGAGAAGAAAAGGAGGAGCTGAAGTGTTTGATGGAGGTAGACACAGCGGAGCTTGACAAGGATTGGACATGATGTGTGAGGGATTGAGCAGTGGGTGGAGAGGTGTGCCTTTACTGACATGGGGATATGGGAGGAAGAATGCCCTGAGAAAGGGAGAAGAGAAAGATCAGCAGGTAAATTTTGGTCATTTTAAGATTGACCTGTCTGTGAGTTATCCAAGTGTCTATGTTAAATAGACAACTGAGAAAAAAAAGACTGACTGAAATTTTTGACATGTTAACAGTATTGGAAGTGAAGTAGGTGGATGAAATTTCCTAGAGGGAGAGAACAAATGAGAATGGAACAAGGTCCAGAAGCCAAAAAGTAAAAACAGGAAAAGAATGAGCAGAGAAGTAGAAGGGGAAAACAAAAGCATATTTGACAAGACAGCCAAAATAGGAGACTATTTAAAAAGAATCAAACTTGTCAGAACACTGTGCTTGGCAAATGGTGATCTAAAAATCTAAAATTCACATTCCCACCTGTTTTAATTGTAAAAGCTGCCGGAATATAATACACCAGAAATAGAAGGTTTTTAAGAAGGGGAATTTATTAAGTTGCAAGTTTATAGTTGTATGGCCTGAAAATGTTCAAATACTAAGTTATCCAGGTAAAGATGCCTTGATCCAAGAAAGGCTGATGGGTCCAGAACCCCTTTGTCAGCTGGAAGGGCACATGGCAACATCTACTAGCTTTCTCTCCTGGCTTCTTGTATCATAAGGATTCCCTGGGGGTGCTCTCCTCCATCTCCAAAGGTCTCTGGCTGTGTGGGCTCTGTTGGCTCTTTCCAAAATGGTTCTCTCATAAAGGGCTCCAGTGAGCAACCCCACCTTGAAAGGGTAGAGCCATCTCCATGGAAACCATCTAATCAAAAGTTATCACCCACAATTAGGTGGGTCGCATCTCCATGGAAACAATCAAAAAGCTCCCAGCCAGCAGTATCGAGTGAAGATTAAAGGACATGGTTTTTCTGGGGTACACAACAATTTCAAATCAGCCCACCACCTTATAGTCCAGAAGTGTTGGGGCCTGGAGAAGGGAAACATAGACAAAGATTTTTCAGCACATTAGTGATAAATATCCTGATGTAAATATGCACAGAGTATTCTGGTGCCCTTAGAAGAATTATCTAATTCAGCCTGGAAAGACAATTAGGCAAGGAAAGAGATAAGCCTGTGCCAAAGCTGAGAGTTTAGAGAGCTAGCAATAAGTCTTAACATTCATTTCTGAGAGGAGACCTTAAGACAGTAAGAATACTGAACATCTGAGGATATTGAAGAAAAGAAAATGCAAATCATCATGGTAAATTTGGCCTTCATGATCGTTCCTAATTGAACCCCAGATTACATCACTAGACAACTTCACCAATTAAACGGAGAGCTTTTGGGGGACCAATGTCTCACTGTCTTAGCTTTCTAATACCCCTGCAACACTGAATTACTTACTGAACTTCCTGAACCTGTTTTCTTACCTCTAAAAATAACATCCACTTAATAGAATTATTCTGAGGATTAAATAAAAGAGGGATGATGTATGCAAGACATTTCATATAGAGCCTACCAGGCATATACTGAAAGCTCAGCACTGGGTAGGTGCCAGCAGTCTTGGGGGAGATTGAATAGTGAGGGCAATAGAAGTAGTCACCCTACTAAGAGTTGGGGTAGTAGAATCAGCTGCTCTTGCCTATTTAAATAACTTTTACTCTTGAAATTTTCTGTTTCTAAAATGTATTTTGTAGCATTCATGGTTTATTTTTACATAAATATTTCATGGATTGGTCCATTATGCACATTCTTAAAATAAATGTGCTAGTGAAGACATTTTATCAATTTAGATGAATCATATTTATCTTTTGACGATACCATGTGACATTATGCTTAAATTTTGAGTAACTAAGCAGTAAAATCCCCAACTGTTTCATATGCATTTTTTACAACTGAAGCCAAGTAATACACTATTGTTAATGCAAAAAAGATTCTAATATTGAAGAAAGACCATTTTGCAAAGAAAGTTTTTGCCTTAAATACAATCTACCTGCCTTAATAAATCCTAATCCTTATGAGTACTCCAGTGTTTCCTTTCAGTATGAAACAAAACTGGTATTTTTTTATTTACTTTGTACAAATACAGAACAACTCATATTCCTATTTTTAGTATTTATTTCTCTATAGGGTTATGACAGCTTAATTATGTGTTATAAAATATTTATGCTTTCTTAAAATAATAGTTAAGCTTCTATGAAATAATAAAAGCATTTTCTTATGAATTTTAATTCTATTACAAAATGAAGAATATAAATGACAGCTACTTGAGAATCAGTCAGTAGCTCTCTCAAAGATGACCACATAGATTAAAAGGAATTGTATGCACCAAGGTTCATGTGCAGTCATTGGCATTGACTTTAATAATGAATAGCAACTTACATATGCTGTTAATGGCAAGTTCAACCCCTGTCACCCTTTACACAGGCTGTCTGCTTTTAGACATTCCCTGCATAAATGTACTGCCACCAACAGATATGAAAAGAATTGCCAATATGAAAGGATTAAGTGTTCCATTTAGGAGGTCCAGCTGGCTAATGGGATTCATTTGGATTTGTTGTCAGAATCAGCCTAGCATATTAAATTTTTCCTCCCTTGAAAATACAGTTTTTCATAGAAATTCTGCTCATATAATGCCAATGAAAACAGTACAGTAAGAAGTTGAAAAAGCCAAACTCCTTGTTTATCTCTAGTAACAGACAGCTACAAAGAAAATACCATCATACTTTTGCATTGTCAATGTATCTACAAGAGCTTATTGAACCTGGAATGGATGATTTGACCCTGATAAAATTTACCAAGAAACATGTAAATTTACAAATGCATCCACAATACTTCCCCCTCACTCATTCCCTCAGCATGTATTTATCAAACTGCTATTTTTTTTCTCAGCAATGGGCTTGATCTCCTTTACCATGAGATCTGGGAAGGGACAAATGATTCAGCTCTTTGTTACTGATATTAATTCCATTGAAGGTTACCAAAGGCATGTTATCAGCTATTTGCAGGTAACTGGAGTTAAAAATTGAACAATGCAATTTTGTTTCTAATTTCAAAGTGGTTCTCTCTCAAATTCAATTTACAATGTCATTTGATTTTGATTATTTTAAAATGGTACCAAAGATGGATTCATAGATGGAAGTATGACCAAAAGCAAAACTTGGTCCAGTGGGTGAAATGTCAGAAATTGTCAAAGAGTTACCAGGATAGAAAGCAGAAAAGCTAAATCAAAAAATGAGGTAAAAGTTGCTACAGATATAAATAATAGATATATTTAAATTGCTTAAGAATATCAAGAAAAAAGATAGAAGAAAAGTGCCTTTTCACAGTAGTTAGGAAAAAATAGCTCATAGTGCCTTCCAACAATTCAATTACATTCAAAAACGAATTTACTGAGCAGGACTTTTTCCCTCCAACTCAGCTTTATCAAAACAGATGAAATATGAACTTGGAAGGGCAGGCTATAAACCTTGCAAAATCTGCTTAAAGAATCTCTGCTTCCTCTATGTTCCTCTTAAGGGGCGGTAGTCCCTAAAAAACATTCAGCCTCCAGATCTTACAGGCTATATCTTCTTGGGCAAATTAACTTTCTCAAGCCTCGGTTTCACAAATCATTAATTGAGTGATAGGGATATAAATGAGGTTATGAATATAAAGTATGTAGGCCATTGCCTGACGTGGTTAATGTCTAATTAGAAGATAAATTTTAGTCCTTTTGTTTTATTAAAAGTATCTGTTTTTCAGTCAATTGACTTCACTAGACAAGAAATTCCTATGTCAGGAGTCATGTGTTACTCATCATCGTATCCCTAGCATGTAACATACTACCTAGTTCATTGTAGCTGTGCAGAGAAACGTTTGGGTTGAAAAAAATAACTGTACATCCTGAACATCCATCAGCCCTTACCAGTCCCTGCTGATCTAACCTTCATTTAATTATCAAGCTCTAGCTCAAGTGATCATTCTCCAAAAAGTTTTCCCATGACCCTCAGTCTACCTACCCAAAATAAGCTATTGCAACTTCCGCTGCATTTCAACAGTATTTTGTTGTCTTTTACACTATTCCAAATATGAAGGTACTACAATTACTTGTTTGGTTTTTCCCTCCAACTTAGTCATCTCTTTCATATTTAGTACTTATACTGTTTCTAGCCCAAAGACAATTCTTAATAATTCTTAATTAATCCATTGATTGATTAATTGATTCACTTTTGATGTTTAATGTAAAATTTAGGTACCATATTTTCTCTAGCCATACTGAAGACATAAAGAGACAATATGGATTAAAATGTAATGGGAATATTTATATATCCATGTTAAAAATGAGTTCTTATGTTGGATATACAAGAATTATATTTAAATTTCCATGATAAAACAAACATGCCTCTTCCCATAAAGTTGTGAGAATGAGGCTGGATCATTTTTGTTATTCCCTTCCATTACTAACCTTCTCTGTTACATGAATAACATATTTATTAAACATGTATGACTTGTACAGCACAACTAATATGGTTCATTATCTTCAAGAAGACTAAAACTGCTCCTTCTACTGACTTCTCACATTGGTTATAATTTCATTGTGCTCTTTTCTGACTAATAAGTTTGGCTACAGTCACGCATGCAGTTGCTGGTGTTATTTTAAAAAATTTTCATTTCCCATTTGGGTTTATGATCTTTTTTTTTCAATCATAACTTACAGACTAGTTCTATATAATGGCCCATCATCTACTTTGTTAGATATAACTCTGCTCTTCTCTAAGTGACGATCTGGCTTCATTCCTGCCTGTAATGTTTTGAATACGTGCCATTGTTTGTCACCAGTATCTGGAATTTCAGTGCTTTGCTTTTGGAGTATGAAACTAATACTCCCCATCTATAAATCTTTCAGTAGTCTTAAATTCAGAATAATGTTTTGTTGAATTAAGAAAATAGATGTGGCTAAATCACCTAGAGTTCAATAAAGATCAGATTAAACCCAGGATTTTCAAAGTAAAGGTAGAAAATAACAGGCATCATGTTAATAATAGCCTTGGGAATTTGAGATACTTGCCCTTGAATATTGTATTCAAAGCATGCCGTGTCAATTCTTCTGTTCAATATAAATGGAAATCAAATTTCTTCCTATATCATTCTTTCTGACAGTGGCATTTCCCATCTTTTTAAAGATCACATATTATTCACCTGTATTTGGATTTTGGAGCCTGCTGAAAATCTGACTTATGCCTTTTTTTTTTGCTTCTCTCCTAATTTACTTTGAAGAAATACAATGAACTTTTCCCTACTTCCACTGGGGTTTGTATCTTCAGTTTTGGAGAAACAACATCTAATTTAAATGCCCATGTTACCCTTTTAATCTTTCTCCTTTACCTTCTACAGTTATCAATCAATCTAATGATAAATAAAAAGCATTATATATCAAAAAGATAAATTAGCAAGTTTTTACTATGTGACTATACACTTAGTAAAGGTATGATCTCAGCTCTTTCAAAGCTCTCCTAAACGAATATAAGAGGATGATTGCTTTCCTAAACAAACAAAATATATTTTTATACCGTGAGGGATCTGTGTCAAAGCCTTTCAGTTATTAAGGGCATGAAAATACATGAGTTCCTGGTTTCCTAAACTTAAAAAAATAAGGCAGAACAAATATAAACAAACATTTGAAATGAAAATAATATATTGTTCCACCTCCCCTGTGCTGGTTTGAATCTGTTACATAACCCAGAAAAGCCTGTTCTTTTAATCCGACTGTGTGGAGACAGACCTATGTAGGGTGGGACCTTTTGATTGGGTTGTTTCCATGGAGATGTGACCCCGCCCATTCAAGGTGAGTCTTAATCGTTTACTGGAGTCCTCTAAGAGAGAGCTTGGATAGAAAAGCCTCGGAGATGCTAAGCATGGACCTACAGAAACTGAAAGAGCCAGAACCTGAAGAGAGCCAAGGGAAGCTAAGAGATGAAATCCAGAGTTTACACCAGAGAGGACCCACAGAGGCTTAGAGAGGGAGAAACATCCTAGAGATGCTAAGAGAAGACTTACAGGACACACAGGGAAAGCCACTGGAATCAGAAGCTGGAAGCAATGGAACTGGGAGCAAGGACCCCCCCCATGCCAGCCACGTGGCTTCCCAGCTAACCCAGAGGTGTTCCAGATGCTGGCAGCCTTTCTTCAGAGTCCGGATATCATCTTGTTGATGCCTTAATTCATTCTCATGACCTGAGAACTGTAAATTTGTGTAGCCTAATAAATCCAACTTTGTGAAAGCCAGTTCATTTCTGGTATATTTCATTCGGCAGCTTTAGCAAACCAAAATATTCCGTTTTTAGGAAGCCTACGGAGATGGGCCTATGGTGATATGAGTCTTTGTCTATACCTGCAAGGAAAAGTAGAGAAATGATAAATGAATCAAGATATTTTGATCAAGTTGATATTTGTACCTAAAATACACACATGTAATTAGTTATATACATACATATACACAAATAAAATGTATATTTTAATTGCAGTATATATTACAGGTGTAATGACATAAAAATAAATGACACATAAAAGATTTGGGGTGGAGAGATGACCTTTGTATTTCTCTAAAGGTTTTCCCTTTTCTCTATTTTGATTATATATATAAATACTACGTCAACATATGTGTACAACAGGAATATTGTATAAAATAAAAGCTAAATTTCTATTTGAATATTTTTGCCCACTTTACCTGTATGGGAGATTTATAATGTGAATTTCCTAATGGGAAGCAGTAATTTGCAGTTTCAAATATGAATTTTATGTCGATCTAGAAACATACAGAAGCTATTCACTTATTTATTCATTTACTTCAAAAAAATATTTCTCAAGCCCCAACTGTGTGCCAGTTGCTATTTTAAATACTAAGACTTTCATGGGGAAGAAAATAAATAATTATACAATAAATAAATTCTCACCTAATATATCCAGATGACTAAATAAAAAATAAGGGGTTTTTTTCCTTCCAGTTAAATGGCTATCTTAATTTACCCATTTAATATTGCATAAATAAATTTTAGTTTAGGAAAAAAATATGTAGTTACTTAGGGATGAATTTTCCTGGAGTAGAAATCACAAACCTGGGTCTGGCCACTTACTAAGAACTTAGGCAAGTTATATTATCACTTTGAGCTTCAGTTACTCTGGTAGAGTGTACCATCAGGTTAATGGAGAAAAAGCAATTAGGAAATAATTGAAATGCACTGTGAAAAGTCCTTTAACAAAAGTATACAAAGGATGATATGGGAATAAAAACAGCAAGACATTGCCTGTATTTTATAGTCATTCTGCCAACACTGTGAAGGACAGACTTGAGAAAAATGAGAAGAGAGCAAGGAATATTAGTTAAAAGGGTATTATAAGTATCTGAAGGAAAAAACAAATGGGTGCCTGAGCATTAGCATTGATGGTGAGCTTGAAAAGTGAGAGATTGACTTGAGGAATATTGAAGAGATAGAATTAACAAAATTCTGTTGATAAACTGGACAATAGAACATGAGGTGAGTGAGAGTGTGTCATTCAGGCTCAGATTAGATTGGGTGAACATTAATTAAGATAGAAATAGGAAAGGGACAATAAAATAAGGAAATGAGCAGTTTGGAAAGGATTTGACATATGGGTGCCTTTGGAATTTCCATTTGAAAAACTGCTATACATAATTGAATGTATTGGTCTGGCACTAAGGAGAATGAAACCAACAAACTTTTTGAGTTATCATTCATTCAATAAATATTTTGGATTGCCTACTATGTGTCAGCAC
Organism: Myrmecophaga tridactyla; assembly: GCA_004026745.1. NCBI lineage: Eukaryota > Metazoa > Chordata > Mammalia > Pilosa > Myrmecophagidae > Myrmecophaga > Myrmecophaga tridactyla. Next base: position 124,480 of record PVIY010000693.1, on the reverse strand, counting down.
TTTTCACAGTGCTGGAGATTCAGCAGTGAACAAAGCAAAGTCCCTGCATCAGAGAATTTACTTTTTATTGGAAGAAGGTGGATACTGTGATAATTTCTTTTAAAAGTATGTAGTTTATCAGATTAAGAGTAATGTAGAGTTGGGGTGCTGTTGCAATGCCCTCAAAGATTTAGGTCTAAGAACAACAGGCTCTATTTCTTATCCCCCCAGAGGAGGCTCATTTTAGGAACAGGTTTACAAAATACTACAGGATAGTCCAGTGAAAGCCCACCCTACCTCAAAATCCAGTTCTCAAAGGGACATTCATTTCAAGCTTGGCAGTCCTTGGGCAAGACTCCCAACAATTTATTCTGCAGAATCTTGGGATAGTAGCCCCTTCCAATAGCATCCCTGGCCCACTGAAGCACACACCAAGGAAAAAATTGCTGCCAGACACCCCAGCAGCCTCTCCACCTTTGAGGTCTACCAATTAACACAATTTACTGAACTCTTTCACAAGCTAATTCTAAAGCCCCGTGACAATGAGAGAATGTGTTCTTCAGCCTTCCTATCAGCCAGGACAGAAAATGATGCCACCACCACTACTGCAGCTTCTCCAAAATGAAAGATCACAGCTCAGATGCCCAAGGGAAGCTGGGGTTCTTCCAGTACTGCTCTGGCTCAATAGACTTTTGGCAGGACTTTTAGCCTCTACACCTCAGTTTCATCATCTGCAAGAGACAGGATGATGGTATCATCAGCCCAGGACCACAATGAATACGACTGAGGAGCTTCACTAGATTATAGGAGTCTCCAGCACCGCTGCTAGGGGACTGGCTGCCGTTTTGGGGAGAGATCTAAGTTTCATGGCATAAGCAAATGAATACCTTGTGGGAAATAAAAAAGTAACGTAGAAAAAATAAAGCAGAGTAAATGGGATAAAGAGTATCAGAAATTAGGAGTAATGTTTTCTAATTCATATAATATGATCAGAAAAGTCCTGTTCATATGAGAACTTGTGACAAAAATTAGTGTAGCTGAAACCAAGTGAGCAAGGAGAGACATGATAGACATGTTGCAAAGAATATATGGAGGGACATAGAGGTTGTTGAAGTAAGTTGGTTCATTCTGAGTGATGTTAGAAGCCTTTGAAGAGATGAGCATCATTTGACTTATTTTCCAAAGAATTACTATAACTACTGTGTGAAAAATGAGATATACGAGTGTAATAGTAGAAGCAGGGTAGACCAGTTAGAGTGCTATTTTATAAATCTAGGCAAGCACTAGGGTCCCTTGGATCAGAGTGTTTGAAAGTTGAGGTGGTGAGAAGTGGTATATGAACACGTTTTGAAGGTAGAAATGACGGGATTTTCTGATTGGTTAAGGTTGTAAGATAGAAAGGAGTCTAGGTTGAATCTAAGATTATTGATCTAAAGTACTGGAAGAACTGGAATAATGGAATTGGCATTTACCAAATGGGAATGCTTACAGAGAAAGGCTTGGAAAGGTGAAACATTTAAATGAGAATGTCTAAAGGCAGCTAGATATGAGAAAGGAGCAGAGATGAAATCTAGGGCTAGAGATATGGAGTCACCAACATATAGATAATAATAAAAGCTATGAGACTAGATCACCACTGAGTGAGTGTTGGTGGGAAACAGTCTGTAACAGTATAGCACTCCAAAAGTTGTAGGTCTTGGAAATAAGAAAAAGAACTATCAAAGGAAATTGATCAAGTGCAGTGGCTTCGGAGAAGAAACGAAATCAAGAAAAGAAAGTATTCCTGAGAGAAGAAAGTGATCCCTTATGTGAAATGATACTGATGCATCAAGTAAGATGAAGATGGAGATCTGACTATAAAATTTAATAACATGGAATTCAGTGGTAACTTTACAAGAGCAGTTATAATAAGTTTCAGGGATAAAGTACAATTGGAGCAGTTTTAAGAGAAAATGGGAAGAAAATATTTGGAGGAAGCAAGCCATAAGCTATTTTTTTCAAGAAATTTTGCTATAAAAAAGAGTAGAGAAATTGAAAAGTAGCTGGAAGGGAAAGGAAAGTTTAGAAAGTGCTTCGCTTGTTGTTTTAGAATGAAGCCATATTCTAAATGTTTGGATGCTATGCCAAAGATCCCAAAGGAGGAGAAGAAACTGGCAAGTAAGCAGAGAGGGAAGAATAGCTGGAGACATGCTCTCAAATATTTGATAGCCAACAAAACTAGTTCATTAAGTAGAGTGGTTGGCCTTAGGTGACAGCATGAGCACAGATGTAGGTAAATGGGTGGATGTGGTGGGGGGAATTTAGGGGAATTCTCTACTGAATCTTCTAGTCTTTCCGTTGCAAAGCAACTGAAGGTCATCATCTAAGAGTGAGGAAGGGAAAGAGATGTCAAAGCTTTTAGCAGAGTGTAGTTGGTATGAAATTGTCATCTAGAAAAGCCAGAGGATAAATGGATTAGTCATTGCTGTGTTAACAGCTCTCTTGAGTTAGTGCTCATGAATTTAAAGAGAAATTTTCTGCATGGTGGTGTGCTTTTCTCCAGCTGTGCAGCCATAGAGTAGGTGGGAGTTAGATTTAATCAAAATTTGGGTTTAACCAAATGAGTCTGATGACCCTAGAGGAGAGGAAATGAGAGGAGGGTACATAGGAAGAAATGATTATAACTGACTGTGGAATTTAAGCCAGATAAAGAGGTGGCAAAGGGCAGTGAGATTAATGACTTGGTCCTGGTGAGACTGACAGCCCACCATGTCAGAAGGCTGAAGGAAAGCAGTGTCAGGCAGGGAGAGCTTGGTTTCCATGGAAGAAAGAAAGAGTGAAGGAAAGATGGAAAGACCAACGGCTTATTCCATAGGGTACATGTCAGGGTTTCAGAAACTGGAAAGGAATGGGAGAGAGAGTCAGAAATGCCAAAATAGAGAACCACGTGGAGATGTGAATCCAGGGAATAAAAGATTCCTGGGAGTTTTACAATTATTATGGTACGGCAAAAAGAGAGGGCAAGTAAGATTGACTGAATCCTCTGGGCTTCACAGTAGAAAGCGATCAGAAAACTGCTTGTCCTGGGAGCAGGAAGTGGGGGACACCTTATCAGGAACACACAGAATTCAGAGGTTCCTTCTTGGCTTCTGCTTCATGGCCAGCAGAGAGGATCCTACTCTGAGAACAGGGGCATGATTTTGACCCTGTTAGCTGGTATGCAATGGAAGTGTCATGCAGCAAGGTCTCCAGGGAGAGGATGATTATTACCTCTTTCTCTTTAACCATTAAGACATTTTGTCACAAATGTGTACCTGTCTTCTCAGGAGTGCAAACCACTTGAGAGCAAGCGATACCAAATTTATTTTATGTCCCTCTGTAGTGCTTATCAAATGCCTGGCAGGGAGTATTCTCTAAAGGAGGGTCTATTATAAGAATGAATAACAATGTGTTAGAAATGTCAACCTAACAGGGTTATTTAAAGTATTAAATTAGATATAGATTATTGACAGTAAACTGAAAATTGATCTATTCAGATACTGTAATATTATGTGTGAATGATTCCACTTTTGTTCTCTGTTTTTCCTAGTTATGTTTGAAAATGTGTCTGTAACATTGAGGCTCGTTTCCTTGACAACATCTGCAAAGAACCATTACCCTTCTCTCCCTTATTATCTGAGTGCTTCACATATTTAGTGAATATTCTGATTATTGAAGCATGTTGAAGTCTGCGAATGCTAAACATCAGTCTCTGAGTAGGAGGCAGATTCTTCTTTCCAGTCAACTCTAGTCACTGACAAACATGACAACTGTTTTCTGTTATTTAAGGAAAGAGAAACAGGTCTCTGGTTTTCTTGGATGAGAGGTTAAAAACTCCAGTTGTCTGGGTCTGCAGTCACTCCTGGACAGCCTCGTAATGTGCAGCTGGAACAAGACCTCTGATTGCAAGGCAGGAAAAGGCATAGTCAAGTCCTTGAACCCAGAGTTCAAACTATATTCTTCTAAGTTATATTGTTTGTGATCTGGCACCCAGTTTTTCTGCATATTTCCCATTTAGTCCTTTTAAATTTTATTTTAAACATTTGAGCCTGTCTCTGCTAGACATAAAGAATCAGACAAAGTCATGTTTGCCCAAGCATGAGTCAGGGCTTTCAAGGGAAAGGTCCCCCGTGGAGCTAGAGTGATACTAACACTGATTATAAATAGAGAAAAAATTGGGTGGTGTGACTCTAGCTTTCTTCTTGCCTCATCAAGGCATGACCTCAACATGTAATCAGTCCAAACACTTCTTTTATCAGGTTCTCATTTTAGTATTTACCTTGTATATTTCTGGTTTTTCTTGCGAAGAATGGTGGTGTTTCCTTAGATCATTCCCTCTAATATCTGTAAATAATTTCTATTCAAGTTTAGAACCAACATATTTTGAAATGAATCAGACTCCATCAGGAGTGTTAATCAAATGCCTTTTTAGTGTCTGCCTAGATCAGTGTTTCATAAACCCATTCCTCAACATATTAATATGTGTTCTGAGAAAAAAAGTTGGATTTGTTATTAAACAAATTTAAAAGCGCTGGGTAAAATAGAATTAAATAGACATTTTATGGTATAATATCTTAGTGCTTTCAATATGCCCATTTGTTCTATGGCTCCCCAAAAGAAAGGTATAGCATGAATTTCTAATACTTTTATTTCATCCCAGAAACTCCTTTCTTGTAATACCTATTAACAACTTTTTGCTATCTACAAATTACATTCAGGAAATGCTAATCTAGATTGTATGATTTCTTTTTCTTTGACTATTGAAGTGAGGAATTACAAAGGTTACCTGTTCTTATATATTATAGTAAAGCCCTTTACTTGGTCATGATATAAAAGAAATTTATTATTCTGCAGAAATCAATTTGCTAGTAATGTATCTCTATCTAGCTATCTCTATCTATCTAACTACCTATCATCTCTGTCTCTCTGAGATCCTTTTTCTCTTTCATGCTGTCAGTCAAATTTGGGTGTCAGGAGATTCCAACTTCACATAATGAATTGGAGAGCTTTCCCACTGGAGTTATCCCTTTTAAAGTTCATTCTGTCACAGACACTGTTCTAGTTTGCTAGCTGCCAGAATGCAATATGCCAGAAACAGAATGGCTTTTAAAAAGAGGAATTTAATAAATTGCTAGTTTACAGTTCTAAGGCTGAAAAAATGTCCCAATTAAAACAAGTCTATAGAAATATCCAATCTAAGGCATCCAGGGAAATATATGGTTCAAGAAGGCTGATGAAGTTCAGGGTTTCTCTCTCAAGTGAGAAGGCGCATGGCGAACATGGTCAGGGTTCCTCTCTCAGCTGGAAGTGCACATGGCGAACATGGCGTCATCTGCTAGCTTTCTATCCTGGCTTCTTGTTTCATGAAGCTCCCCTGGAGGCATTTTCCTTCTTCTTCTCCAAAGTTCGCTGGCTGGTGGACTCTGCTTCTCTTGGTTACATTGTTCTACTCTCTCAGACTCTCCCTCATTCCCCCAAATGTTTCCTCTTTTATAGGATTCCAGTAAACTAATCAAGACCCACCCAAATGGGTGGAGACATATTTCTACCTAATCCAGTTTAACAACCACTTTTGGCTGAGTCACATCTCCAGGGAGATGATCTAATTACAGTTTAATGCAGTACTGAATAGGGATTTGAAGAAACAGCCGCCTTTACAAAATGGAATTAGGATTAAAACATGGCTTTTCTAGGGATCATACATCCTTTCAAACCAGCACAGACACTCAATAAATCTGTTGAATAAATTGTTGAATGAGTTATACAATTTCTCCACAAAACAGGAAAATGGCAATTTTATAAAAGATTATCCTATACAATATTTATTATAATCCCTTGCTTGAGAGACAATCACAAGCTTTTGATTTCCTGTATTATCAGACAAACAGCAACAAAGAGCACAAATCCCATAGGAAGGCTGAATAGAAAAGAGTTAACACAGGAAGCTTCGGACTATTATCTCTACAAAGACCTGCTTGCAAATTGGCTTTTGACTAGTGTTTGGAAACTTGGATTCCAGAAAGGTTCCCATCATTGCCACCATTGGTGTTAGCAGTCCCCAACTGCTTGAATCCCCAAGTGATTGAGTCACATCTCCAGAGAGATGATCTAATTACAATTTCAAACATACAGTACTGAATAGGGATTAGAAGAAACAGCTGCCTTTACAAAATGGAATTAGGATAAAAGCATGGCTTTTCTAGGGTACATACATCCTTTCAAACTGGCACAGGCACCCAGCCAGTCTTTTTTTATTTTTTTTTCCTGGCATGGGCAGGCACTGGGAATCAAACTTGGGTCTCCAGCATGGCAAGTCAGAACTCTGCCTGCTGAGCCACCATGGCCCGCCCCCAGCCAATCTTTTGACTCTACTAGATGTGGTATTGGGAAAATAACAACATCTTAATCATCTTATGCTTGCTATAAGTAAAAATGGGCATAATAGAAACTACTTCCTAAAGTTCTTATAATAAATGAAATTATATCTATAAAGCATTTAGAAAATAATCTAGCACTTAACACCAAGTACATGTTAACTATTGACTTTGTTGCCTTTCACTATAGCATGAAACTAGTTACAATCACCAAATACCAATGACATGCATTTTTATTGAAGGAGGCATGTTTTGAGTATGCACTGGGTGGGATAGCATTTCCAGAACTAATTTCTTGGCTCGATGAAACTGATGGGCTTATGTTCTGTAGAATGACTCTTATCCAGGGAGGTGTTTATATGGCACATACACAGCCTGTGTGAACACACGGTTTATATTTAGATGGAAAGTGTGACTTGACAGAAGCCTCCAGGGACTCATCATTGTCTAATAGGTTTCCTTAATGACCAGTCAATTAAGAACTTGTATTTGCAAAGTGCTCTGCCATCATTGTTTTTCTTTCAATTCCCTGAGCCATTACTATCATCTTACTGATGAGATACAGGAAGGCTTATTGACTTGCTTTTGACTACATGGCCTGAAATTCCAGGCACTCATGGGATTTGGGTCTCAAGAATCTTGCAGTTCTTGCAAACAGGATTAGGATCTCTCAGTGGATACACTCAAGAGACATGAGACTGAATTTAGCCTGATCACAAACCATGAGAGGCTTTAAGTGCTTTTGGTCTATCAAATAGTTCTGCAATTGTCCCCAAATCACTCCATTAATAGTCTTTCATTATATTATTGGCCGGTATCGGAATCAGACACCACAAAGCACAGAGTTTGTTTATAATACATTAGTGTTCTGGTTTGCCAGCTGCTGGAATGCAATATACCAGAAACAGAATGGCTTTTTAAAAGGGGAATTTATTAAGTTTCAAGTTTACAGTTCTAAGGCTGAGAAAATGTCCCAGTTAAAACAAATCTATAGAAATGTCCAATCTAAGGCATCCAGGGAAAGATACCTTGGTTCAGGAAGGCCGATGAAGTTCAGGGTTTCTCTCTCAAGTGGAAAGGCACATGGCAAACATGGTCAGAGTTTCTCCCTCATCAGGAAGAGCTCATGGCAAACACAGACAGGGTTTCTCTCTCATCTGGAAGGGCACATGGCAAACACAGCATCTGCTGACTTTCTCTCCTGGCTTCCTGTTTCATGAAGCTCCCCGGGAGGCATTTTCCTTCTTCATTTCCAAAGGTTGCTGGCTGCTAGACTCTCTGCTTCTTGCGTGGCTATGTCCTTCTCTGCTCTCTCAGAATCTCTCGCTTTCTCCAAAATGTTTCCTCTCCTATAGGACTCCAGTAAACTAATCAAGACCCCACCTGGAGGGTTGGCCATGGTGGCTCAGTGGCAGAGTTCTTGCCTGCCATGCCAGAGACCTGCCCATGTTAAAAGAAAAAAAAAAAAAAGACCCCCACCTGGAATGGGTGGAGACACATCTGCACCTAATCCAATTTAACAACCACTCTCGATTGAGTCACAGCTGCCTTTACAAAATGGAATTAGGATAAAAACATGGCTTTTCTAGGGTACATATATCCTTTCCAAATGGCACAGTTAGCCACTCCAATGTTGTAAGTAGTCCTTAAGTTAAAAAAAAAAAATCCTTTATCTTCTCTGTAAATATAATAAATGCACAAGTCTAGATACAAGCATGAATTACTCTCTTAGCCTAGCAAAAGGGACTTTTGGTTCTTTGTAAAGGAAATAGCCATCAGTGATACTTAAAGGTTTTGAACTCAGGGTTTGGCTAAGGGTCATTTTACTGTGATTTTGTTCATATAAATACCTTTCATTCAATATTGGGAGAAACGGCAAAATTTAGTCAGTAGTTATCTCTGGATGGTGGAATTATATGAGATCTTTGTGTTCTTCTTTATATGTTTTTTACATTTTTCATGTATGTTATTATGAATATCCATACTTTTATTTTATACTCAAAAGTGTATGCCCAGAAACACATTTAATTTTTAAATGCTCTATGTATTTATAACATTGGACCTATTATTCTTGTTATAAGGAGGGCTGAGACTATAATTGTAGAAACAGTCTGCTAGCTTCTCTGAAGAAACATTCTCTCATTTGAAGTTTTGTTCTTTACTCTTAGATCTCAGCTTTTTAGTGACAAATGAAATAAGATTATGTCATTTGTAACAAATTTTTCAGTCCAAAATAAGCATTTCACAGGATGCTTAGTTACTATCCTAAGGAGGTAGGTCCTATTCAGTGTTGAAAATACAATGCATTTAGAAGCATTTTGTTTTGGCTATTTTATGTGCAAGATAAATTCAAGCTTTTCTAATATATTTTAACCTTTGGGTTAATATAAAGGGATATGGATGATTAGGCAAGTTGAATGTTAAATGTAGGAGCCAAACCATATGAAAATTTGTCAGTCATATTAATCAAGTGTCAGTTCTATACTAGGTATTACAATAAACAGTGTACAAATAAAATATGATAACCTCACCATTGCCTAAAATCTAGGCTTTTGTCATGTTTTGCCAAGGCTGTTTAATTTCCTAAACTATCTCTGCTAGCATACTACTATATTCCAAATGTAAATGGGATCATGTCCTTAAAAATCTCCTCATCCCTCCTTCCCTACAGGATAAAGTCCAGACTCTTTAGCTGTCAAACAAGATTCTCTATGACCTGGCCCCATTTTTTCATCTGCATCTTTTGCCAGCCTATCTCAAAATTAGCTCTGGCATAAGGCAGGACTCCTAGAGTTTCCCCACGATCCAGACAATTTTACATCTCTGTGCTTCTGGCTCGTACTCTTTCTGTTCCCTTTGATGACATCCCACTCGTGAGGGTTTGGGGTGAGCACTTCTGGTCTCTCGCTCTACCCTTTTCAGAGAGCGAGGAAGCAAGGAGTCGCTTACCTGATTAGTGAGTCTGATGACAGCCAGACATCGAACTTGCCAGGTTGTGGGCCTGGATTAACTTGTGAAAGTTTACTGTTTATATGTGATTTATGTGTCCTGGTAACTTACCTAAACTCTGCACCCTCAGGAAGAGGAAGTTTTGGATCTATTTCCTGTTCCTATAAATTAAACCTGAATTACCTGGACCTGAAAGTCTGTTTATACCTGGGTCAACCAGGGTGGAAACCTGCTTTGCACTTATATCTCTATCATATTCTCCAATCCACCTCTACTAGGGAACGTTTTACTCTTGATAAAGGTGACTCTTGGATTTCTTTTGCTCCCTTTTTGCATTCATTATATTCAACAAAACCCCAGAAAGGAAAAGGAGCAAATGATAGATTTGAGCACCAAAGCGCCCTGAATTTACAGGGAAGGTCTGTCAATCTCCAGAGAAGGGTTGATAAATTCAAATTGTGGGAGGACGTAGGAAGCCCAGCCATGATTACAATCAGCCTTTCTAAAAATAAAGCTGAAAGCTGACATGATAATCTCATTTAGATTATCAATTGTTTCCAAACTGAAGAGAAGGAAGTATATGTTTGATTCCCCAAATCGAGTTTTGTGGATCAATTTCTTATTTTAAGAAAAGCATTTCCAAATTATAATTTTTAAAAACCTTCATCTCATTCATTATGCCCTCTTCTGGAAAAACTTAGCCGGTTCTTAAAATGTCAACTCATTCTTAGGCTCTACCACTTCTGTTTTATTTTCTTTTTTCCCACTTCTGTTTTATATAATACCTTGTCCATGATTTTTTTATTGTTCCTCTTGACCCTTTCATTTTTTTAATGTTTGATTTTGAAGTAACTTCAAATTTACAGAGAATATGCAAGAAAATCACAAAGAACTCATTTATACCCATTATCCAAATTTACAGTGTTTAACAAATACACTTTATTTTTCCCCTGAACCTTTTTAGAAAGTTTACAAGCATCATGTCCCTTTAACCATTTTTACAGCAATGTTACAAATCACTCAGCTAGCACAAGATAGTGGCTACAATAACAACAAATCCACTGTAGTCAGCGTTTACAGTTGGCCCTTATTTTTGTTCATTCCTCAGTCTTGAGGGATTTGGAACAATGACTGCTCTGGTTGCTATAGGCTGAAGAGGGGCATAGATATTATAGGGCAGAAGAATGGAATTGTTTTCCTTATAGTTGAAGATACTCCTTGCTTTAAAGGTGGGTCTATGCATCATCATCATTTAGTTAGTTGTCCATGGCAGCCCCAAAGAACTGGATAGTGGGAGTTTACCACATAACTGCTGGGTTTCAGGGCTCAACTGGTATAGGAATAATCTGGAAGCTGTATGCCTCTGAGAAAGAAATGTAATGATTAAATTGAAAATTATAGGTTCAAATAAAAGAATTAGAAGAATCATGATTATGGGGTTTATAAGTGAATATAACTATGTAATATTGGGGAAATAGCTTTTCAAAGATTCCCATATAGAGCCCACTGAGGAAGTGTTGATATCATATAGCCATGTGGCTTACCTATGATGTCTGTATGTCCCTAGGGGCCTCAGGAGTACTTTTGTTTCAGGCTTAGCATACTGTGGCAATTTGTGAAAGCTGGCTAGGGCCTGCATAAGTCTACCTCCAGAATGACCTCCCAGCTTTATTTGAAGTCTCTTAGCCATAAAAACTCCATATTATTTTATATTCCCCCCTTTGAATTAAGGTATTTCTCCAACACCTCACTGATTAACACTTCGTAATAATCCCTTGGCACCAGGGAGGCTTACCCCTGCAAGTCAGGTCCCATGTAGGAAGGAAGGTAATGAATTTATTTTCCTAGGTCAGTTTAGAGAGGGGCCACACTTGAACAACAAGGAGGTTTTCAGGGGTCAACTCTTAGGCATCAATTATAGGCATCCATTAAAATTAGACTTAGTTTCATTATTACAGAAATAAGGTTCGTAAGTGGAAGCTTTAAAATTGAGGGCTTGGTTTATTATCATGTTTTCTTTTATCAGGCAAGGCTTATACATTCCAGAGCTTTTGGCCATATTGCTTGTGAGAGTAGTTGGAATTTCCCAAGTGGAAAGGTTTAATAGATTTTTAGCTGCCATGAGGACAGTAGCCTGGTGAAAAGGAAAAGCCTCTATTTACCCAGAAAACAGACTTATGACAACAAGAACACATTTATATCCCATGGAAGTATGTAGCTATATAAAGTCCAGAATGTAAAATAGGGTCCTGTCAGTCAAGTTGCCTGATTTTGTCCCACCTTTACATTCTAACCAGGGTTATGTCCAGTGACAGGTAGAACATAATTGATATACTTGCCTTATTTCTTATATAAAGCTATTTTATTTTATTTTTATTATTTTTATTTATTTATTTTATTATTTCTTTCTTTATTTTATTGCCAAAGATGAAGTCTTGACCTGCACCTGACCACTTGCACAGAGAAGCATCAGAGTAAAACAATGTAACTGACAGGGAACTATGTTTGTTTCTGTGACATGTAACATTTTTCTAAGAATAAAAACTGCAAGATTCCCATATACCCACCTACTGTTGACATATAGCATTATAGTGATAGCTTTGTTACAGTTGATGCAAAAATATTAAAATATGACTGTTAGCTGTAGTCCCTATTTGCTTTCAATGCATTTTTCCCACATACCACCTTATTATTAACACCTTGAGCTAGCAATGTACTTTTGTTATAGTTCCTGAAAGAACATTCTTTTATTTGTATTATTGATCACAATCATCATCCACAGTGGGGTTCACCGTGTTCCACAGACCCATGTTTTATCTTTTAGCATTCCTTCTAATAACATGCATCACCCAAAACTTCCCCCTTTCAACCACATTCACACCCATAATTCAGCATTGCTAATTACATTCACAATAATGTGCTACCATCACCTCTGTTCATTTATCAACATAAACAGACAATCTAAACGCCAGTTTCCCATTCTCTGTTTCCATTCTATCTTCTGGTAGCCTATATTATAGATTCTAATTTTATGAGTTTGATTATTATACTTACTTCATATCAGTGAAATCATATAATTTTATCCTTTTGTGTCTGGCTTATTTCACTCAGCAGAATGTCCTCATCATGTGTCTATGTTATCATATGCATCAGGACTTCATTCCTCTTTATAGCCGAATAATTTTTCATCGTATATATACACACACCACATTTTGTTCATTCATTGGTTGATGGACACTTGGATGGTTTCATTGTTTCACAATTGTGAATAAAGTCACTGTGAACATCAGTGTGAAAATGTCTGCCTGCATCCTGCTCTCAGTTCTTTTGTGTATATACCTATTAGTGAGATTTGAGGTTCGTATGACAATTCTGTACGTAGCTTCCAAGGCACCACCAGACTGTCTTCAACAGTGGTTACAACATTTTACATTCCCACCAGCAATGCAAGAGTGTGTCTATTTCTCTCCATCCTCTCCAACACTTTCAGTTTTCTGTTCTTTTTGTTTTTGGTTTTTTTTAATGGTGGCCACTCTAATAGGTGTGAAATTATATCTCATGGTTTTGCTTTGTATTTCCCTAATAGCTAGTGATGTTGAACATCTTTTCATGTGCTCTTTAGATATTTGCATTTCCTCTTCGGAGAAATGTCTGTTCAAGTCTTTTGTCCATCTTTAATTGGGTCATTTCTCTTTTCATAGTTGAGTTGTAGGAATTTTTTATATATTGCAGATATTAATCCTTTATCTGATATTTGATTTTCAAATATTTTCTCCCATTGAGTAGGCTGTCTTTTCCCACTTTCTTGATGAACTCCTTTGAAGCACGAAAAATTTTAATTTTGAAAAGGTCCTATTTATCTCTTTTTTCTTTCATTGCTTGTGCTTTGGTTTTAAACTCTATAAAACCATTACCCTCTACCCTCAAAGATGCTTCCCTACATTTTCTTTTGGGAGTTTTATGGTCCTGGCTTTTATATTTAGGTCTCTGATGCATTTTGAGGTCATTTTTGTCTAGATGTGAGATAGGGATCCTCATTCATTCTTTTGAAGATGGATATTCCCTCCACTTCAAGTGTACTTGGCAGATTTGCCAAATATCAGTTGGCCTTAGATATGAGTCTATTTCTAAGATCTTAATTTGATTCCATTGGTCAATAGATCTGTCTTTATGGCAGTACCATCCTGTTTTGGCCACTGTAGCTTTGTAATATGCTTTTAAGTCAGGAAGTACAAGTTCTCCACCTGTATTCTTCTTTTTTAAGATGTTTGTTGCTATTGGAGGTGTTCTAGTTTGCTATCTGCCAGAATATGGTATAGCAGAAATGGAATGGCTTTTTAAAGGGGGAATTGATTAAGTTGCTAATTTACAATTCTGGGCCCATAAAAATGTCCAAATTAAAGCAACACTATAAAAATGTCCAATCTAAGGCATCAAGGAAAGGTACCTTGGTTCTAAAAGGCCAATGACATTCAGGTTTTCTCTCTCAGCTGGAAGGGCACATGGCAAAGTCTTCTAGCTTTCCCTCCTGGCTTCTTGTTTCATGAAGCTCCCCTGGGGCATATTCCTTCTACGTCTCCAAAGGTCTCTGCCTGCATGGGCTGTCATGGTTCTCAAGGCTTTCCCGTCATTCTGTCATGGCTCTGCTGTCTCATAATCTCAAGTTTTTTTCCTAAATGCTTCCTCTTTTAAAGAATTCCAGTAATGTAATCAAGACCCACCTGGAATGGGTGGAGTCAGATCTCCCTCTAATCCAAGGTTAATACTCATGATTGGGTGAGCTGCACCTCTGTGGAGATAATCTATCAAGTTTCCAACCTACATTATTGAATAAGAATTAAACGAAATGTTACTCCCACAAGATTGTATCAGGATTAAAATGTGGCTTTTCTAGGGCACATAATCCTCTTAAACCAGTACATGGGACCTCTTACCCTTCCAAATAAATATGATATTTGGATTTTCCGTTTCTGCAAAGTAAGTTGTTGGACTTTTGATTGGGAATGTGTTGAATCTGTAAATTAATTAAGGTAGAATTGACATCTTTGTGATATTTATTTTTTCGACCCATGAACGCAGAATGACCTTCAATTTATTTAGTCTCCTTTGATTTATTTTAGCAATTTCTTGTAGTTTTCCATGAACAGGTCCTTGGTTAAATTTATTCCAAGGTATTTGATTCTCTTGGTTGCAATTGTAAATGGAGTTTTTTCTTGATATCCTCCTTAAATTGCTTATTATTACTGTCTAGAAACACTACTGATTTCTGAGTGTTGATCTTGTATCCTACCACTTTGCTGAACTCATGTATTAAGCTAGTAGCTTTGTTGCAGATTTTTCAGAACTTTCTAGATATAGGATCATGTCATCTGCAAATAATGAAAGTTTTATGTCTTCCCTTCTGATTTGGATTCCTCTTATTTATTTTCTTGCCTAATTTCTCTAGCAGGAACTTCTAGCAAAATTTTAAATAGCAGTGATGACAGTGTGCAAGCGTGCATCCTTGTCATGTTCCAGATCTTAGAGGGAAAGCTTTCAATCCTTCAACACTGAGTACTATTTAACCTTTGTGTTTTCCATGTATGCCCTTTATCCTTTTGAGGAAATTTCCTTCTGTTCTTGTCTTTCAGAATAGGTAAAAGGTATTTATCCAGAAATGCCTTTTCTGTATTGAATGAGATGATTCTCTGGCTTTTCCCCTTCTATTTATTTATGTAGTGTATTATAATAACTGATTTCCTTGTGTTGAACCACACTTGCATACCTGGGATAAATCTCACTTAATCATGGTGCATAATACTTTTTATCTGTTCTTGGATTTGATATGCAAATATTCTAGTGAGTATTTTTACTTATATATTCATTAGAGAAATTCTCTGCAATTTTCTTTTCTTGTAGTATCTTTTTCTGGTTTTGGTATTAGGGTGATTTTGGCTTCATAAAATGAGTTAGTTCATTCAAACTCCTCTTCGATTTTTTGGAAGAGTTGAACTGGATTAGCATTAGTACTTCCTAGCATTATTCATGGAATTTGCCTGTGAAGCCATCTGGTCTTCAGCTTTACTTTGTTGGGAGGTTTTTGATAACCATTTCAACCTCCGTATTTGTGATTGGTTAGCTGAGGTATTTTATTTCCTCTAAAGGAAATATAAGTTACTCATGCATTTCTAGGAAATTCTCCATTTTGTCTAAGTTATCTAATTTGTTGGCATATAGTTGTTCATTGTATCCTTTTATGGCCTTTCTTTATTTCTGGTCAATAGTAATGTCCCCTCTCTCATTTCTAATTTCATTTATTCAAATCTTCTCTCTCTTGATTTGCCAATTTTATTGATCCTCTCAAAGAATTAACTTTTGGTTTGATTCTCTCTGTTGTTTGTTAATTCTCAATTTCATTTACTTTTGCTCTAATCTTTCTTTCTTTTTTTCTTTCTATTTGCTTTGGGATTAGTTTGCAGTTCTTTTTTCTAGTTCCTCCAGGTGCACAGTTAGGATCGTGAAATTTAGCTCTTTCTTTTTTCGAATCTAGGTATTTAGCACTATAAAATTCCCTCTCAGCATTGCCTTCATTGCATCCCATACGTTTTGATATGTTGTGTTCTTCTTTTCATTCATCTCAAGATATTTACTTATTTCTTTTGCAATTTCTTCTTTGACTCACTGATTATTTAAGAGTATGTTGTTTTACCTGCATATATTTTTGAATTCTCCAGTTTTTCACCTGTTGTTGATTACCAGCTTCATTTCATTGTAGTCAGAGAAAATGCTTTCTGTAATTTCAGTCTTTTTAAATTTATTGAGCCTTGTTTTGTGACCCAACATATGGTCTATCCTGGAGATTGATCCATGAGCACTTGAGAAAAATGTACACCTTGCTGTTTTGTGGTTCAGTGTTTAGTTTATGTCATTTAGGTCTAGTTTACTTATCATATTATTCAAATTCTCTCTATCCTTTTTGATCATCTGTCTAGATATTTTATCTGGTGATAAGACTGGTGTATTGAAGTCTGCAACTATTATTGTGGAGGTGTCTATTTCTCTTTTCAGTTTTGTCTGTGTTTGCCTCATGTATTTTGGGGCCCCATGGTTAGATGCATAAATATTTATTTTTATGTCTTATTGATGGATTGAACCTTTTATTAATATACTGTGTCCTTCTTTGTCTGCTATAACAGTTTTTCATTTAAAGTCTTTTTTGTTTGATATTAATATAGCTATCACAGCTCTTTTTGGTAATTGTTTGTGTGGAGTATCTTTTTCCAGCCTTTCCATCTCAACTTATTTGTGTCCTTGGGTCTAAGGTAAGTCTCTTATAGACAGCATATAGATGAATGCATCTTTTTTATACATTCCACCACCTGTGTCTTTTGTTGGGGGGCTTAATCCAGTATCATTCAGTGTTAGTCCTGTAAAGGCGATATTACTTCTACTATTTTATCCTTTGGTTTTTATATGTCATATCTGATTTTGTTTCTATTTTGCCCTTTTAGTTACTCTTATGATAATCTTCATTTCTATCATTTCCTCCAATCCTCTCTCATATTTTCCTTTTGGCCTACAGAACTCAGTTTAGTATTTCTTATAGGGTAGGTCTCCTGTTCGTGAATTCTCTCAGTTTCTGTTTATCTGTGAATATTTTAAACTGCCACTCATTTTTGAAGAACAGTTTTTTCTGAATAAAGTATTTGGGGTTGGCAGATGGTTTTTTTTTTTCTCTCAGTACCTTAAATATGTCATACTTCTGCCTTCTCATCTCCATGCTTTCCGATGAGAAATCAGTGCTTAGTCTTATTGAGAGTATGTGATAAATCCCTTGTATGTGATAAATCACTTTTCTCTTGCTGCTTTCAGAATTTTCTCTTTGTCTTTGGCATTTGACTTTCTGATTAGTATATGTCTCTGAGTAGGTCTATTCAGATTTATTCTGTTTGGAGCATGTTGTACTCCTTGGACATGTATACTTATGTCTTTCATGAGAGTTAGAAAATTTTTGGTCATTATGTCTGCAAATATTCTTTCTGCCTCTTATCGCTTTTCTTCTTCTAGGACACCCATGATACATATGTCTTTGTGCTTCATGCTCTCATTCAATTCCCTGAGACCCTACTCAATTTTTTCTACTCTTTTCTCCTTCTTTTCTGTCTGTGAGATTTCTGATGTCCTAACTTCTAATTCACTGGTCCTTTCTTCTCCCTGCTCAAATCTGCTGTTTTATGCTATTGTATTCAACCACACAGGCTCCACCCCTGTGGTGTTGAAACAGTGGCCACACAGACCCCTGTCTGGGGTGGCTAGAAACACGATTCAGAGTTGGGATTCAGTAATCTAGACTTACTGATCAGGAGCTATGCTTGGCCTTTGGCTGCACCATCCCTGTTCCTGGGGAGGAAAAGCCTCTGTGTCCTTCTCCACCTGCAGCAGCCAACTGCGAACTATTCCAGAGGCTACTTGCCGGGAGGGTGGGGGATGGGCGCTGGTCACTGCCACAGAGCCATTTACTAACAGTTTTCTTTGCCTTAACTTCTCAGTCTCCTCATCATTCTTTTTCCTGGATGTTGTACAATGTCCCCCTGGCCTCCGGATCCCCAGAACTGTTGTTTAGGACAGTTTCTGCCTGTTCACTAGCTGTTCCTGGAGAAGGCATGTGTCTTATAATTCCCTACTCCATCATCATATTTGTCCCTTTCTTTTTAATACAGTTCTGAATGCTATTTCTTTGTAGCTTTCAGAGACCTCTGTATTCTTATACAAGCCCTCCCACTGTTTGGTTTTATAACTGCCATTTACTATCTCTGAGCACCAAAATCTTCATCTATGAATGAGGATAATAATACATCTTCAATAGCTGCTTTAAAGGCTAAATGCCATGGTCTCATCTGGTTGTATTTGGGACATATGTTCTGCAAACAGGGTTTGTACTTTAACTGATGCTTGAATCCAAAAGACAAATTGCAATAACCTCTTTCTCTTTTCCCTACATTCTAGACTTTTTTTTTTTTTAATTTGCATATGGGCAGGAGGCAACAGAGATCAAACTCCAGACCTCCAGCACGGCAGGTCGGAGCTCTGCCTGCTGAGCCACGGCAGCCGCCCTACATTCTAGACTTTAACTAATGCATTCCTTTCAAGAACAATATGGAGGGCAGTCACCGAGAATAAGTTTCCAGCCCCTAAACAAGAGTGCTTAAGAACAGCTAACTCCCTTTGATCTCAGGTGGATATAGGAGACATTTTTTACACCACTGCCCCTGCTGACCTCTTGATGCACTGAGCTGATGCGACTTGAGAGATGTATTAAAACCCCCAACCAAAAAAATAGGAGGTTTAGCGGGAACTCTAGAAATTTATGGGTTAGATGTATCTGGATATGTGTGGTAAATTGAGGCTGGGCACTACTGTTGTGGCTTATGGAGGGTGGTCTGAAAATTCTGGATAAAGGAATTTTGTCACTTATTTTATGGTATAAATCAATATTTATTCATTTGAATTCAGTAACGCTTTTTATTTGGCAGTAAATCTCTGGCAGCAGTAAACTATAAAAAAGAAAGCTCAAAGAGAATGTATAATGAAATATTAATTATTGAATATCTGATCCTTCAGAAAGTTGATAATAAACATGTAAATTGTACCAGTACCTCCTGATATTTACTGAGAGGGCCACCGAGTGCCCAAAAACTGAAGAGACAGAAATCTGCTGATGAAACATCAGTATCACTTCAAAAGTTAATAAATTTTAGAAAGACTATGCCCAGAGATGACAATTTCACATGTGAAGCTGCTGATCACACATTTGCACGTTACTGTGCAGTATCACTTTTCATTTAGATAAACATCCATTCTTCTAAAATAATTTCGCTCATTTTCTATTCTAAATTTTCTTGCTCAAGTATAAAAGTTAAGTGATAGCTGTTGTTTTGCCAGCATTAGCAGCAGCAGAAGTCTCCAAACAGTTCATTGATGACAATTTATAACAATGATTAGGATTTCACATCAGTTAAGTTTACTCTGAAAGAGTCAATGTTTTTCACTCAAGTCATGGAATGAAATTATAGCCCTTGGATATCTGTCGAAGATGAAACATCTGACATTGTGAATGCTATTGTGAACTCAGTTTAAAAGTTCAACGTTAAAGATAGAGTTATTAGTTTTTGAAATTATAATAAAATATAAATTTTGGTGGAGTACAATGTCATGGTACAAACAATAGTCTTGATGAATTAAGAATGCATTGTGGCATTCTTAAGAATTCTTAGGCATGCAGTATGCCATTTTTTTGATTCTTATCTACTGCATGTGTAATTTAAAATTGGTTCCAAACAAATTTAATGTCTTACCAATATAAACAGAAGAAAAGCACTCAGACTGAAGGGAAAAAGCTATTATGAAAATACGTAGTCTTAAATATTTGTAGTTGTTTGTATACTAATAAGAAAGAACCAGTAGAGGGCAGAAAGCTGATAATAAATGAAAAAGGGAGGAATATTGCCTGTGTAGTGTCCTTGAATAGGTGAGAGAGGGTGGGCTCTGTGCTGCTGACTAAGAGAAGGGTTAGTTCTGCAGGAAGGAAGGCAGACCACAAGAGCCAGAAGGGAGTAATATGAAATAAGAAGCCATTCGTCTGGCTAGAGTGAGGGTATAGAATAAGGTTGTGTAATTTTGCGGATAAAAGAGTTGTGTTGAAAGAATCATCTATAAGAGTAGGAGACAGACAGCATTAAAGTCCAACTAACGGCCAGAAATGGATGAATTTAACGTGAAATCAGTCAACAAGCCTGTGTGTTGTATTCCATCCAAGTTTGGTGGGCAAAGGAATTGTTGGCTAATTGGACTTAACCAGAATGAGATTTATCCATGCAGTAAAATAAAAGGAGTGAGGGACAAGGTTGTTTTTATAAAGAAGATTATAGCAATTGACCATAAAATGTAAGCTGAGTGAGGAGAGAAGTAAGGAAATGAGGGTGGCAAAGGATAGTGGAAGGGTGTTAGGATTCATGCATTGCAGATATCTGTGCACTTGAGGGAAGATAGGAATTTTAGAGGGATTGAGTGGAAGTATGGAAAGTGGTAGACAGATGGTGGTTTCCTTGAAATTGAGATTATTGGGACTTTTGGCTTCTACTTGATTATTGCAGTAAAGGCTTTTTGAGTCAGAGTAGGCAAGTCCCTAATCAATGCCCCCTTTAGAATGCTGCTTGGACGAGTTTTACTCCTGACCAGGCAAGCTACCTGGTATAAAAACATATACAATTTCCTATATTAATTTGAGCAGATGTTACCAAATTATTACTTCACTTTTATTCTCATACCAGGTCCTTAAATCTGTTCCAACTATGCCTGTTTCCTAGATTTTATTAAATACTCTTGTGCAGTATATAAAGATATGCTTTTCCTTAGCTTAAAGCTGTGTGTGTGTGTGTGTGTTTCAGAAAAGACTGAGCACTACTTATTAACATATATACCTGAAGTATTCTGAAATATCTTCAACCACATTATAATAGGTCTGGGTGGCTCTTAGCTCCACGGTTATAATGTCTTTATTCCTACATGAAAAGCTTTTGGCAGGAGGTTAAGCCAGTCTTCTGGCCTCAGCTCTTTTAATAAAAATCTGTCCATCAAAATTCTCTTCGGTTACTGTCTTCTAGTTTTTCTGAAACTTTTAACACTTCACAATATGATGCTAACTACATCTCCTTTAGCAACGATTTTATTCCTGGAAGAAATGAGCAATATTTAGCGTCTACTCTCCAGGTGAAATCACCAATGAGGTTTTCACTACTCTCTGCCCTGGCTGTGACTTAGCCCATCGACCTGAATTGTGGTACCTTCTATAGCAACTCATTTTTCTCCTTCTCCTTAACCCCAAGAGCTTCCTTTCTTTTTGTGCTATCTTGTTTTCTGAGAAGTGCCACCCACAAAGCTCATCAGATTCCGTGGAGTTAATGAGGTAGTATCATGAGAAGTGGAGATGCAGATACCTTAAAATGATTTGTTTAAGGCTGGAAAGCTAATTATTGGCAGATCCAGACCTAGAAATCAAGTCTCCTGAGTTCCTGTTCCAAGCATTTCCCAATTCATTTATTGCCAAAAAAAACAAACAAACAAAAACACACCACCAAAACCCCACTAAATAAAAAGCATTTATTGATGGAAACAGAAGTGATCCCCATGTCACTGTGCTCCTGAAGTGAGGCCCAGTAAAGCAGATGGAGCACTGATGAAGGTCTGTGGCAGATGATTGAAATGTATCTATTGATTGAAAACAGTTGACTCATCATTCCTTATAATTTTTCCAAAATAAAAACTGGATGTTTAGTCTCTTCTCCTAAATGTACTTTAGTATCTTCAATACTTATAAATAACCTTAAGAAACTTTATCATGTCTTTGAAGTTATTGTTGAGGTTCATTTATTAAATTATTATGAGTGACCATTTTAAAATGACTTCTCTCTGAGTCACGGCCCATCTGATATAAAAACCTACAGATGAAGTTCTAACGTTCCTGTTTACAGATGAAGAAATTGAGGCTCAAGGAAGTTCAATAACTTGTCAAAGGTCAGGCAGAGAGGGCCTAGGATCTGACCCCCAAATGCATGTTCTTCTCAGGACGTGAGACCGCTGTCATGAAAGGGACATCCTGGGATGTTTAAATCCACAAAGTACCCATTTTTAATGGCTCAATCACAAAAATATTCTCATGAATGTGAAAACAGAGGGAAGTAATAATACTGTAATCCCCCATTCCATATGATTTATGAGAAACAATAAAGGGCCAGAGCAACTGCACAAACATTCTCAACTTAGGATCCAAGTAGAATTTCAGTAATCAAGCTCTAATCAGCAAAATCATTTACATGGTATTTATAATATTATTGCCACTTTCTGTTGTCACAGGATTGCAGCATTAACATTATTAGATAGTAAATTTGCATTCAATCAGTTAAAAAGCTATCCTTTCCTCAGAATTGAACAGTAAGTTAAATATTGCTATGTCTTCTTCAGTAATGTTATTTTCCTGGATTGCAAATACTTTTTAAAATTTTTGTTTTTAAGCAATATATTGTATTTTGTTTTTGATGATATGCTGATTTTAAATGTTCAAAATTCCATATATTTAATCAAATATAAGGAACTGCTACTATTTTTATCTTCTCCAAAAACTGGTCAAAATGTATGACAAATAATAAACCAGATTTTAATTATTTTGAACCACCTTATATTTTTTGTCTGAAAGAAATGGTAAAGATTTCCAAACTTTGTAGAACATTATAAAAACAAAATGACTTTACTGATCATCAGCCAAATAGCATGAATACTAGTTTTCAGCTCCTCCCTGAACAATTCATCAGTTTTCCACCTAAAAAATGGGCACAAAATCTTGGTGAGTATAAAAAAATCTTTGTTGAGAGAAAAGTATGCCAAAACATTTTTTATGCTTGTTATCAAATGAGGAAAAGAGTGACAAGCAATAAAGTGTAACTTCTAAAGCACATAAGCTTCAAATCTCTCAGGTACACATATCTACATAAAACTGAAATGTTTATCTGCCAGTGAGCTAAAAAACTACTTAGTGATTTAATTATATTTTAAATATAGCAATTTTACTATATTTCATAAATAACTGTTATTAATGATTCTTACTATGTATGTTAATTGAAGCAGGCTTTTCTAAAAATGAAGTCCTAGTAAAGAAATGTTGCTAATATAATTTCATTACCTTGTTTTAAGATTCAAATCACTATTAATACCTAGATTGGCAAAATCATCATCTTCATCAGTTGACTGTCCAATGGTATGACAATAAAAGTCCCATGGTTTAGCTATTCTTAATGTACTTTTATCAACAAATTCTGTACAGATTAGTCTTTCCAAAGAACTAAAAATATTTATGATTAAGTTTTTATTACAGTATTATGGGGGGACAAGCTTGTACAGTCCAACAGTCAGACTGAAAACTAAAAATGATAAAATACAAAGGACATCTTCCAAAAGGCATCAAAAGCCTGACGAGAGCATAAAAAGCTACCAGTGTCTCACCTTGCTAAGGTAAGAAGTCTAATGTCAAGACACTCTTCCCACAAAGAAAGGTCCCATAAAGAGATATACTCTCAGAGTAGAGATGAGCCAAAGGTAAACCTGAACCACATTTCCCACCTCTAGCTCCAGGACACTTCCAGGAAGACACTGGTGTTGAGAAGAGTAGTGATTAGAACAATTCTATTCCTGAGAATATGTATCCATAGGCCAGTCTTCGCATGGATTTATAGCCCAAAATCATATCATCAAGGTAAATTTGAAAAAAAAACTTCATAAATGTTAGGTGGTTGTTTGTTTCATAATTCTCCTTTAAATGTATGCATGATTTATGCAGTCTTCTTTTTTTCACTTTACTACCAGAACACCTAGGTTGCAGACTACCCTAGATGACTATGGCTCTTCATACATTTGCTGCCATTTAACTTTTTTTTTTCCGTCAGTACAGAAGAAACTTGGGTGATGAGAACAATCTAAATGTCCATCAACAATCAATTATAGTATATTCGGAGAATAAAATGCTATTCACCAATGCAAATGAATGAACTGCAGCTATACCCAGCAATATTGGGTGAATCCCACAATCATAATGTTGAATGAAAGAAACAGGTTCCAAAAGAGCACACACATTATGATTCTATTTATATGAAGTTAAGAAGTGGGCAAAGCTAAACCAGATTGCTGAGGAATGCATATAGAATTGTCAAAAGCTAAAAGAAAAGCTAGGAAGGATCAACAAAATCAGAATATTGGCTAGCGCTAGTGAGTAGGTAGGGCTGTGATCATGATGGGCCACCAGGGACATTTGGAAGTGCTGGCAGTTCTCTAGTCCTCATGTGCATAAATGTTAGGTGGCTTTTTTGCTTCATAATTCTCCTTTAAGCTGTACACATGATTTATGCAGTCTTCTCTTCAACGTAATGTAGTTCAGTGTTTACTTATCATTTTTATCTATCTTTAGCCAAACCATTATATTACTGCCAGAACCCCTGGGTTGCAGACTACCCCTAGATGACTATGGCTTTTCATACATTTGCTGCCATTTAACTTTTTTTTTTTCCCGTCCGTACAAAAGACACTTGGGTGATGAGTCATTCAGCTGTATTTCTGAAGATAATGGGTTGACAGCATAGCACATACCAGTTGCTGTTTGTTCCAGTGAACTTACTGAATATTTGCAGCATTTCTTGGGTTCAATACACCTCCCAGACAGACATATTGTAAAGTAACAGGCAGTTCCCATGGGGCACTATGAGGTTGGGCAGTGTTTTGTTTTGTTTTGTTCTTAAGAATTCTGCAATGCGCTCCGCTTATTGCAACGTGTGTATTCCTAACAGATTAGGCAAGATGATTGTTGCGGACTGCCGGTAGAAATACAGTTTCATTGAGAGAGAGGAGAGAGGGAGAAGAACACAGAGTGTGTGGAGAGAGAGGAAGAGATTCTAAATTTAGGAAATTCATGGAGCACAAGTTTCACTTTGGACTGGAGATGTACTTTCTCCAAAATCAGAATGGAGGCGTGTTGTCTCTTACGCTCTCAAATTCCCTCTATGTATGGGCAAAAGTCCTTAATAAATAATTATCATCTCTGGACTAATAATGGCAGCCAACATGTGCTATGCACTGAGATCATGCTGCACTCTTTATAGCCGTCATTTCACATCAGTCCTATGAAGTGGACAACATCATCTGTAGGACTAGCAACAGAAAACTGAAATGTAGAGTGGTTAAGTGAGTTGACCAAGGTCACAAAATTAGATCTGAATATGCTGTTTACAGAGGTCCAAGTCAGTCCAACTCCAGAGCCTGTGCTTTTAAGCATTACAGATATCTTCCACATAGATGCTCCAATTTACATCTCATAACCCTGTGAAAGAGAGATTATTGAACAGTAGAGCAGTAAATTGTAAGCAGTGGTTTGCAGAACACTAAATCCAAAAATTATCAGTAGGTATTCCAAGAAAAAAAAGTGGTCCTTGTCATATAAGATTGGGAAATTCATCAATCCCCTTGTCTAATGATTTTCATGACTGGGCTGTACCTCTGCAAGACGGAGACATAGCTAGTGGCATTATCTAAACTCATTATTTGTGGATTCTCCTCTAACAAGATGCCCCCCTCCCACCAGCCAGATAACCTTATAGGCATAAACATGTTCAAACTGAGGCTTGGAAAATTAGGCATTTGGAAAACGTTTCTAGAAGACTGAGTAAATGTGACAGATCTGCAGCTTAACATCACTGTTTATCAGTGTTCAGTGAAATGGTCATTTATAATGTCTCCTTCAGATATGTTTCACTTCTTTTAATTTGTAGATGATGCTGAAAGGGATTTTTTTTATGGGTGATGGCCAATGTAGCTTACAGAGTGAATGACTATTGGAAGTAAGTTTACAGGGAGATGGTGCATATCTCAGAGAATAGACTGCTTTCTAGCAGTTAGAAGGAAAAGCTTCACACTTAGAGTTTAAAGATATAGATTGAGTCCTCTCCTTGTCATGTGCTAATTTCTTTTGTTTATAAAATGAAGGCAACCACACTTATGCCAGCAAATAGTAGTATAAAGAAAATGAAATAAAATGTATGAAAAAACCCAGAAGAGAAAGGTAATTAATTGCAGTAAAATCAGATCCATGCTTTTCAGACAAGTATGTTGATATATTAATAGCCTAATGGTTTCTACAAAGAACCCGTAAGTACTGTTTGTAGTTAGAGCTGCTCAAATACCCTTGACTTCCTTTAGTCAAAAAGTCATCCGCGGTGTCTCAGTAGGCAGAGTTCACTCCCGTGCGGTAGAGCCAGGTTCAATTCCCGGTGCTCGCCCATGTGAAGAAAAAAAAAAAAGAGTCATCCCCTCTGAAGGAGTGAAAAAATTGAGAGTGATGTATATGTAGGGGTGAGGTGGGAGGAGACAACCATTTAGCCATTCCAATGGGTTGGACAGTGTGGGAGGTAAGAGCAGGGGCTCAGGAGCCAAAGTACTTGGCTTCCAGTCCTGGCTGCCCCATGTCTCTATGAGACCTCTCAGTTCCTCAGTTTTCTCATCTGTAACATCAGACGATAAATGTACCTACCTCATTAAGTTGTTATGAGAATTAAATGAGCTAATATGAGCTAATGTTGGGTGCATATTACACTTTCAGTACACGTTAGGAATTCTAGCTATTAGATGCCCTATCAGTGGCAGTGGGGCAGTACAGCCACTCTCATTCTCCTTTATTTTAATTGTATTTTATTCTTTTCTATTCATTAAGCAGAACTGTAACCTGGCAACATTTGACTTGCCTGATGCTAGTTATTGTATTTGATAATAAAGACTCATTTTATTATGAATTAGCCATAATTTAAAATGTTCACTAACAGAAAATCTCATTAACCTTCATGAATAAGGCTTATTGATTTTGTAAATGCTTAAATAAAATACATTGATTTAGATATGTTTCCCCAAGTCTAAAACATTGTCCAGTATTAGTCATCATCTTAAGCCATTCTCTCATTCATACAACTAAATGAGGCAGTCCCATTACCCTTTAAGAAGGACAATCACAGCCGGTAACATCAAAGATACAGCTGAAGCGTGAGAACTGAAGGATTCTAACCTGCTACTCCATTTATTGTTTGCCAGTGGAGCAAATGCCTTTTCACCCTTAATATTTAATAGCAATGAGATCTTTGAATATAATATATGTTTCTTGGTAACTGCTTTTTTCCCCAGTTGCTAAGTAGTATTTCACCTTTCATCAGAACAGAATGATAGATGGTACTTAGCCAGCTTTGCAAGTCACAGTACCAGATAATTCCTTTTTAGAATGCTAAATGAGGTTTTATTCTTCCTAGAAGCAGTCAAGGGAGTGTGCTTTCAAGGCTCCCATAGCCTTAGGAGAGTCCTACAGTGTATTAAGTTTTAAAACAACATTATTTGTAGAGCATTTGGCAAAAATTATCTTCCATAATGTCCATACAAGTTTTCCTATTCTGACAAGTTGAAAACAAAAAACAGATTTCTAGCCAAGAGATTAACTAGACATATCCCTTGTTAAAATAAGTTTGCAGACTCTTAAATTATGACTGAGACAAAGTAACAAATAAAAGTTATGTATTATAAGGAAATGGTATATAATCCAAACTTCATTATAAAAATTATCTATTTTATTTTTAATTGTCTATATTACTTATATATTTTAAATTGTTTATGTTTCTTTTCTTGTGTCTCCTCATACAAAGCACTCTCATTGTAATGTTTGTGGTTTAAATGAATATTTCATATATCAAAGTGATATATATTAATATTGTTGATATGGCTAGATACAGACATAGGTATGAAAATATTTCTTGGAGAAAGAATTCCCCTGGGCACAATTACCACTAATACTTACCAAGCAACTATTTCCCTGGAGTCAGCATTACAAGTACAGTGTACAAATTCTTGCACTATTGTTTTGAACTTATTTGAATATCAGAGGTCCTGAAGTCAATCCACTGCCCTCTTGCTTACCCCACACTTGTTAGTTTTCCTGGCCTTGTTTATTTGCCCGAGTTAATTTGCTTACTCTAATCACAGAAGCTCTTCCCCACTTCACTGCTTATTTCACTTTTTCTGATTTAGTCTTTCTTGCTTGGAATACTTTGCCTCACTTGGACCTTCCATTTTCTCTAAGGATGTTTCCAAATGAAAAAAGTCACAAGAATCACTCTTTATTATTGTGCACCAGACACTACAAAAAAAAAGTTTATATGCCTTATGTCATTTATTTCCTTAAATAAACATATGAGTTACTATTATTTCACAGGTGAAACAACTGAAGCTTAGAGAAATTACATAACTCAAGGTCAGAATGCTGTCAGACTCAAGTTTACCCTCCTAAGCACAAGTCTGAATTTTGAAGATTTTCTAGAGCTAGAATTAGCATACTGCTATTAATCTACTCTTGTGCTCATTGCTGTGAATATTCATAGCCCTTTATTTAATTTTAAATCATGAGCTTGACAGATTAAGTTTGTATCATTCTCTCTAACACTTGGCATTGATAACATACACAGTCAAAACTAAACTCTACTTCTATAACAACAGGACAAAGATAAGGATGGGACGAAGAGTCTGATTAATAATATACACCTTTAATGTGATTCTGTATTTCTCAGTTCTTTGACTCTTATATTGCCTTTTGGTTTGTTATTTGTCATATCACTGCTCAAAATTAAAGTATGATCATCTTCAAGATGTGTAACCATATATTCCTTATACATCAGTCTTCACATCACACTAGGCTCATAAATAAATATCAAATTAAATGGAAAAATTCATATTTTACTTAAACTAGATGAAGTATAGTAAAAATGGAGGACATAGTATAAATGAGTAACCAGAGAGATGTCCCAAAATAAATGTTAAAAATATCAGTTTCCTTATTGTTATTTTCTGCCATTTATGATATCATAAATTATAACACTGGCACTAAAGCTTCTATTAATAATAATAAAAGGTATAAAAGAAAATCATAAGAATTGAAAATATATATAAATAGAGAATTAAGCAATCAAAGATTAATGTGGCATTCCCTGTCCCAACTTGCAATCCCAGCTTCCAAATCACAATGAAAACTTTACACCAAAGTAGGTATTCATCAAAATGAATCAATAGGGTGGTTGCCGTGGCTCAGCAGGCAGAGCTCCAACCTGCCGTGCTGAAGGTCTGGAGTTCGATCCCTGGTGCTTCCTGCCCATATGCAAATTAAAAAAAAAAAAAATGAATCAAGAGAAAATAATACTAAATTTTAATGCACTTAATCTTCTTTTTATTGTGCTTTCTGAAGGTAATTAAGGCATATCCTATTCATTAACGTAACAGATGGTAGATTTTAAGTACAAGCCTTTGAGTTTTCAGGATTTCTTAAACCTCATTCTAACAGCAGCTAATATAATACATAGGAAGCAAAGCAAAATATGAGGTATTTTCCTTAGAAAATGTTTATTCATGCCTTCATTTAATAACTCAATAACTTTATTAACTCAATAAACACAATAGTAAGCACAAGTAGGCTTGACACTTTCCTCATGGAGCTAATGCTACAATGGTGAAGCAGACCTCAAATACATATCACATTACTGAATCAATAATGAGGAATAGGTTAAAGAATTAACCTTTCTTTACAAAGGGAATTAATATGCTTTTATGTATTTATATAATGAAGGAAATTCACCTAGACTGAGACTGGGGCTGATATAGGAGAGCATTTCAAAGGGCCTGATGCTTAAAGTGAGAGCTGAAGGATGGGTCTCAGTTAACTAGTCAAAGAGAAGATGCCAGTAGTGGTTGAAGGAGCATTCTAACTCAAAGCTTTGTGGATACATTTAGCTTGGTGCATTTGTGCATTCGAAGTAATGAAGTAAGTCCTTTGAGACCTCTGTATTCCGAAAAAATTATTTCACCTTCTCTGTGGAGAACAAAACCTGAAACAGTATACTTGGCACAGGGTAGATACTCAGCAAATATTCATTAACTAAATGAAAGAATAAAAGGCTTTTGTTAGTATAAGAGTCATGAAATTCACTTGGCAGTTGGGTTGTCTTAAAGTCCAGAGGTATTAAGATTACTCTTAAAGTAGCAAACACAACTAAACTGCTAAGTTTAAAAAGTGTCAAAGATATTGGTGTGCTTTTAAATGGTGACCCTCCAACTAAAACGTATGACTAGAACTATAATTTTTTAATTGCTTTATTACAGTCAATTCTATGATATTGTATGAGTATTTTGACTCTTAAAGATATGAGAGACTCCAATTTTACTTCTCACATGTAGTGAATGCCATTTCATAATTTGAAATGTATTGACAAAACAGATTATCCTCACCAAAAGAGAAATGTAGACATTTCTCTTTCTTCTATAGTGAGTTGAATTAGTCTAGCTAATCTGCTGAAGTTTTTCATCAATATAGGTATCTGCCGTTCTTTTTCTCCACCAGTACACTCTATACTCTCTGTCCCAAGCCTTGAAGTCATTCCAATACCATCGTGACTATTTTTCCCTATACTCTCTGTCCCAAGCCTTGAAGTCATTCCAATACCTTCGTGACTATTTTTCCCTCTGACAAGAATATTCTTCTCCCAGATTTTGAATGGCTGTCTCTTTCTCATCATTTAGACCTTAATTTAATGTTATGATTGTAGCAAATGACCTCCCCCAACCTTCCTAGGTTAGAGAGCATTGCACAGTGTCCTGCCTATAATGGGAATTCAACAAACAGTAATCTTTTTTAAAAATACTAATAACAAATAACAACTGTAGGCTGTCCATTAGCCCCAATGCAGTGACAGCTGCTTTATGCAATCTTAATTCTCACTACTACCAGTAAATGTTATTATCTCTCATTTTATAAATGGGTTATTCACAGATAGTAGTTACTTGCCAACAGTCATTTAGGGCATAAGTGGCATAGCCTGTTTGTCCAAATGAAAATCTGCATGTGATTTTGTTGCACTATATAATTTTGATTAAAACAAATTGCATGTTCAAATTATACATTTAGTTATATTGGACTTACACCTAGATGATTGGGCTAATATGGATGTTCAATTGAATTATCCAGGCAGCAGTGTGACATTACTCCAGACCTTTCTTTTTCTTGTCAGTGCGTAAGCCTTAAATGGAACTGCAAATTTAACTTATGCTTAATTTCCTCAGATGCTCTAGTCAATGATAGCATAAATTATTTTGAACATGTATAATTAGCTCTTGAGTTTAACTAATAGCCAAATTGTTTTACATATGAGAAAAAGGGATCAGTGAGTATCTTCAGCCACATTTTATATTCTCGTATGTCATCCACAGAAGAGGATAGTACCTCTTGAGCCCACATTTGTGTGCAAACTGTAAGTTGGAAACTGGGATCCCGTCTTATTCTGAAACTGGTCTTGATGAGAGAGAGATTACAAGGCAACTTCACCCCTCACCCTTCACCCTCACCCCCACCCCACTGCCAAGGAAATGCAGAGGGAGTCTCTGAGGCCGGTTGCAAGAAAGAAAGAAAATAATGAGTATGAGCCTAAGACTAAGACAAAACTTTGGAGTTAAGAGTAAATACGTGAAAAACATCTTAGAAATCTAGTCCACACTCTTCATTTTGTAGAGGAGAGAGACCAGCCATAGAAATTAAAGTAAAGGTCAATTAACATAAGATTAAAATTGAGGTTTTCTGCTGACAGCCTCATGCACTTTAGCTTACCCTACACTGCCACACAAAAAATCAATTGACTGATGGTGATTCCGCTCAGTTGAAATAACTTGAGATAAATAGTGGAAGAGGCGTTCTCCAAGAGAGAACTAGTTTTTAAAAGTGACAGTGTATTCTTTTGATATTAAAAAACTTTACCACAAACTTTCTAATTAGGTTAGTATAATTTAAAATGGACTAAAAAAATCAGCCCAGGTGGGGATATCAAAAATTCATAATTTTACCCTGAATACTACCTCTGTGATCATTGAGGTTTCAGAAGAACAATAATTTATCTCTAGTTCCTATGAGATTTGGATGTTTATACAGCCAGCAGACTAAAAAGAAAAAAAATGCAAAATCTCATACAAATTCGAGAAATAATAAGGATTTCAATACTTTCTAAATTCTTGTCCTTTTCCTTTTTAGTCAATATTAAGAAGTATGAGCAGGTTTCACATCCAAGCTAATGTGAAATGACAGATTATTCAAATCTAAACACTGGGTAAAACTACAGGGTAAATGATTCAATGCCACCTCAGGTATGGTTTTAACTAAAAAAAGTTTTCTGTTTGGGTCTATATCAAATTCCACAGCAACTTTCAGTTTTAGACGCATCTCAGTGGAAAAGTTTAGAATCCATTGCACAGTCACTCTGAAAGCATTCACCTAGCTTTATTGTGTTTGGTTTTAATTTCTCTCTCTTTGTGAGATCAATTTCTCATTAGTGCTAAGCCAAATGCTTCAAGGAAAAAGTGAAGAAATGCATTTAGTTGAGGCAGGTTTTTATCAAACTAGTCAAGAGGCTAGAAGGAAGAAATAACTTTAATAGAAAAAGCAATAACCATGCTATAAATTCACAGGTTTATACCTAGCTAATAAATGGTATTTTTCAAAGTATGGTTCAAAAGAGGACTATCCATTAAGCTTTTAGTAACTTTTTATTGCCAATAAGGAAAAAATTGGCACGTGCATATTTAGAGACACACCATAGCACTATGAAATATACCTAAACCAGTGAAAATAATGAAAAATATTTTAACATTGAATCCATCATATTACTGAAGTTTACCCAAAAATGTCTTCTACTCTCCCTTTCTATAGCTATCTTATTCTTTTCCTCTCAAGCAAAAATTAACCAGCCAGAGCCCTCATCATGAACCATTATGGAAAAGGGTGGTCTGACAAATTGATTTCCACTAAAATATACTGACAACCAAATACACCAATGAGGAGACCACTCACTAACTACCTTTTTTTGACTACTTATTATGCAATTATGATGTTCATTCCCTTCCTCAAGAAAGCTGTTGTGAAAACCATTTAGAACAGAATATGATGAAAGCTGGGATAAAAGGAATGTAATAGCCATATAAGAAGACAGGAAAGAATGGAAGAATGGTGCTGTGTAGTTGAAGAAATAATAACTGAGGATCAGGAAAGATCACCCAGATACAATTCGAGCCAGAAGAGATGGAGAATCAATCTACATCTACCAGACAGATGTTGAACTCTGGAACAGCAACAATCTGATGAAGGAAAACTATTTGCCAAGACTCAAGATCATGGAAAAGCACAGACTGTACCAAATTTCTCCTCTAGGGCCTTAGGTAGTTGTGCCAGTTCTGCTTTCCAAATATCATCCCAGCACTCCTCACTCTCACTTCTTAGAGAGAGGGGTAGACATTCTTTAGTCTAGTGGAGACAGCTAGGCTTTCCCCTACCTTTACCACCCCAAATTGAAATGAAGGGAAGGTGCCAAGAACTCACCCAGAGAAATTGCAGGACTGATATTTTATTCCTTGATTTGGGATTTGCTTAGACAGTTGACTTACTGATTAGCTTGTGGTCCTGTTTGAGCAGGGGTTGGGAGGAGAGAATTGGGGTGAGTTGCCAGAGCAGAAACGGGATTAGTAGGGGAGAAACCTACACCTCCAGCATTTAAAAAGGCAAGAATGTACAAAGTTCTCTGGGTTGGATGGACTTTGGAGGAGGCAGGCAAGTTTGAGATTTCTGTGTTCCAGGAGAAAAGGCCAGAGGCAGAGATGAAAGATGGTTAGAAAAGGCAGTGATTGAAGAGGGAGCCACATCAGGGAACTCTGCAGTGAGAAGGCACCCAGAGAACTTACAGCCATGTTCACAAACACCAACATTATGAGAAATGCCTCAAAGACTGCTGGGTGCACAGTCAGTGTCCCCCATTGTGGCAGCATATCTCCAAACAAACCACAGTGGAAGTAGGGAGAGATATACTGGTTCGTACCAGATCTCTACTTGGCTGTGAAGCAAAGAAACCAGGTAGAAGGAGGAGAGAAGATATGAAGAGAGACCATTCTCTTCCCGCTGCAGGTTCCTGGTTCTGAATTACTTCTGATTCAAAGCTAAGCTGAATTACTTCTGATTCAAAGCTAAGCTAAGAGAGGGGGCAGAGAAGAGTGTAAAATTAAAACAATAACTTTGTCTTTGTACAACTGAAAGTTACCTACAAGCTGTGGGACCTTTCCAGGATGTCCTTAAGGGTTACAAAAAAATGTATTAGATAGAACATGGTTAGAAACAGTGATTACAAAAACTAAAACCCCTTTATGCTTGTCACCCACTATGTTTACACTCTAAAATGAATCAGAAAAAAATAAGAGATATTAAGAACGCTGAACAGATATCACTTTGTGATCAATTTTATGAGAAAGTGAAGAAAAAAGAAACATGAATGATGACTCCCAAGTTAAACTGAACTGTGTGCTGAGCTTTAAAAAGAAATAGCCTAGGTTTTTCTTCTCTAGGCACAGTAACCTCATCTATAAAATAAAGGATTTTTTGGTAGTTCTTAGTCTTGTTTTCATCACTGACTCTCTTAAGAATTTAAGGAAAGCTACAATTGTCTTTCTAGAAACGTGCACACTCAAATTTTTCATGCAAACTCATGTGAAATAGGAAACCTTGACTCCAAGAAGATCATTTGAAGAATAAGAGTATGAGTGTAGTTTTAGATATGTTAGATTGGTGTGCTCTTGGCAAATCCTTGTAGAAATATCCTTCAGAAAGAGGACAAGTCTGGTTTTTGTTTTTTGGTGGGTTTTGGTTTTCTTTTTTTTTTTTTTTGTCATTTTCCTTTGGGTTTTGTTTGCTTGTTTGTCTGTTTTTAAATCACAAGCACCTTCTGATGTCTGGCTTTGCCAAAGAGGCAGCCCCCTCTCAGCCTTCCCCCAGAGTCTGAAAGTTCTGAAATGATTCTGTGGCTCAGCACAGAAGGTTCAACAGTTTCTTTAGGGTAATTGCAGTGCTGCTCAGACACAGGAGTGGCAGCCCATTAATGAAATAGCTTCTGAGTTTAAACTTTCTGCCTTTTAAAGGCTGTTGTACATGTATCCCTGGGTCTCCTCCCTTCTTCCTTCCAGCAAAAGCTGTATCTAAAGGGGAGAACATGGTGACAGAACAGACCTCCTTGATTATATTCCCCTTAGCTTTTTAAAAATTTTACTGATCAAGTGAAGGAGTATGGATTTCTTTTCTTTCCATTATAGGAAAGCTGTACCTTCTCTTTTACCCTTGTGTTCCCACTTCTGTCATTTTCTATTGTAGGTCAGAGCTGCTACTAAGTGTGTAATCTGCAAAGCTTTCTTTTAATTTTACTTGGATCTAGTGTATAGTGGCTGAATGTATAGTAAAAATTTTGGAATCCTGCAGAACTAATGCAAAATCCTAGCTAGTTATTTCAGCCCTCTGCTTCTTATTTTCTTCCTATTCTCTAAACACATGAGTTTTGTAATATATTCTGGGGCCTGTGTAAGAATTAAAATATAGATGGTGTACAAAAAGGGCTTAGTACAGGATCTGGCAAATAGTAAGGGCTTAATTAACGGTATCAAAACAAACTTTATGCCATTCTACCTTTTTTTTTTTCTTTTAAGGATTTGAAGTACTCTGGAGCTCAGTTTCTTCATCTATAAAATAAAGTGATTAACGTATAACCAGTTTAATTCTGTTCCCATTTACTGAGTACCCAGTACTGAAAGATACCTGGCTAAGTGCCAGGTCTTGTGGAATTTATGAACATAATAAGCAAAGTAGGTTACAAATTAGTTGGGGAGACACAGACAGGCAAACAACAAATCAAAGGGTTTGGTTGCAATCAAGGCTCTGCCACTTGCTCAGTAGCATTTAAATAAGGTTTGAAGTGGTGATGGACTACTGTTTTCTCATGAATAAATGAAACCAATAATAATCATTTCACATAGTGGTTAGAAACATTACATGAAAAAAACACGGAAGAAGATTAGTGTGATGTCTGACACATAAAAGTAATCAGTAAATGTGTATCTTTAATAAAATCCTTTTAAGACCTTCATAGATCCTAGGCATTCTTACTTTTAGAGCCCATCACAGATTAGATCAAAAATAATAAAACAACATGATTTCTAATTATTGTCTGCTTTGCAATGTACCTATATATATGAAGTGTGTATGTAGTTTATAACTTACATATTAAATAAAACACTCCTATTGGGAGTGTATCACAATGTAGTTTGGAGAACTTCAAAGGAGACAAGGCAGAAAACAGAAACTGCAGCTATTTAGATGTTTAATTGTTCTACTAAGTAGTATGTTATTTTGTAGACGAAGAGGGGCTATGAAAATTTCAGGCACAGCGTGATCAGATTTGTGGTTTTTTTAGGACGTTAAACCCAGAGTTAATGTGCAAGATGAAATAAAGGAATAAAAGTTTAGAGTTCAGAAAACCAGTTAGGAAGCAAATTCAGTAAGTGATTTTATCAACCCTCCTTCCAAACCAGAATAAGAATAAGCCTTACTAATTTACTAATCTTATACTTGTGTCTTACTAATTTTCAACCCTCAGATGAGTTGTCATCTCCCCTCTGACATGCCTTCCCAAGCCATGCCCACATAGCCTAGGCTGATGAACTGCTCCTCCTATGTACTCCACACAGGTCCTGGGATTCAACCTTATTCCAGGACTTATTGCATTAACTGATGATGGCCTCTTCATTTATCTGACTCTTCTAGACTTTATGGTTCCTAAAGGTAGGAACTTAATCATCATTGTATTCCAGATGCTTTTCACAAGGCTGCAATACAGAAGGTATTCAATAAATAGTTGTCACATCTGTCTAAAGCACTTCACCCTTTCATTTCCAACCATTTAGTTGGCTAACTCCCATGTCTCTTTCAGGTTTCATCTTGTATCACTTGCTCCATAAACTTCTAGTACAAGTGTCTCTCCATTTAGCGCTTTTTTCCTTGAATTATAATCACCTGTATGACTGTCTTTCTTCTTAAGAGTGTAGCTATTTTATTCACCAAAACAGAGAAATAAGGCATAGGTAGAGTTTTAACTTCTTTTCAGTGTGAATTGTTTTATATCCATTGTCTTTCGGGGGTATTGAACGAGGTGCTATGGTGTGAGTGAGATGATTTACATGCTCAACCCTGTTCTCTTCTAAGGCTTTTGACTCTGAGGTGAGAAAAGCCTTTGGATATCCTCTCACTTTCTGGTCTGAGTTCTTTTCTGTGATCTCATTTATAGTCATATCCCCACCCCAGCATTGATATAAAAATTACGTAAGTGTTCTCACTTCAAAGGAGAGCATGTCCTGCCCAGGGAATTAAGTAGAGTCAAAATCAAAGTGTACCAGTATTTATGTCAGCTTTCATGATCCTGCCTGTTCCCTGGATCATGAATCCCTTGTCAGCCTGCTGCAGCAAAACCTTCGAACCCACTCCCTCTTCCACTATAAGGAATGTAGTGGAATCTCCTCCTCTTTCTATCAATTAGTACCTACAGGTAGCACAAGTACCGTCATCCTATTGAAACCTTATTAGCTATTTTTCCTAAAAGCAAAGACCCTATTCTGTTCTGTTTCACATTTTTACTATCTTATAAACATGTCCACTTTTGATTTTTCCTGCTTTTCTTATTTTGTTCTTTTTTTCTAAAAAGATTTTTCCACTTCCTTCTACCTATCTGTTCTTTTTAATCCATGCAAAACTTATTTACTTATTACTGAACATCAGCATTTATTGGTCATCTCTTTGGAGCTGCATAGGAATTATATTCTACCACTCAATTTTATTGTTGTTCTATAGGCCTTTTGTAAACAATTATATTGTTAGGGCTTTACAGGCAGAGATCATACCTTAAAGTGTCCTTTACCTCTCCTGCCATGCTTGGCATAGCACAAGATGTACATAGTCATTACTTTTGTTCACCACAGATTTCTCATTCTTCTCCAAGTCTCATGGTAGGATTGTATTTCCAGGTTGTCTTGATATTCGATAGGGCCATGTGCTTTGATTTGTCTAGTTAAGTGTGAGTATAAATGGTATGTGCCCTCTTGCAAGTAGTAGCTTTAATGTGAACAAAAAAGATGGGCATGATGGTGGCATAGTGAGGTGTGGAATTTAGTTCGTCCTCCAGAGCAGCTAGTAAATAGCCAGGAACGATACAGAACAACTGCTGGGAGAACATCAGTGACTAGACACACAGCATACACCAGTCTGGAACAGGTGGAATGGCTGAGATCCCACACAGAATTGCAAGTCTCCCAAGCTGTGGAGGATGGCATCCCTTCTTCATGGGCACAGCAGGCTGTTTCCCTGAGACTTTACTATTAGCAAGGGCTTAGCTCGACCAAGCCCCAGTTGCAATTTAACCAATTCTGACTATTGAAGACAGACCCCCAGCACAGATAAACCTGGAATAAGCACTAAAAGAATTAGGAGTTTTTGCCCCAGGAGAAAGGGGGCAGAGCTGATGGGGCGGGGGCGGGGGGAGAGGCTTTTTGAGTTGGACAGCACAAAGTACTAGAAAAGGGTTGAGCCCCAAGAAAGGGGGCATTTAGAACCTGGAGATAGAACCACTTACCACCTCATGCTCTTGATTGGCAGACCCAAGTAGCTGGGTTCCAGCCCTGAAAAGGATTTTTGCTTTTTTTTTTTTTTTTTTACCTTCTAATAGCTCATTACATAGAACTACAAGCATTCTCAGGCTTCTAGCACTGCCCCAGGCAAATGCAGAACTAAGATATGTCTGAAAGACAAAGTAACTAGTCAGGTGAAAAGGGTTTATTCCCTAAAGGACATATCTTCCCCAAGAAAAGGAAAGCAGGGTCCAGCTCAAGTGGAGGTCCTCCTTCAGGGAATTCAGGCCCCAAAGGGTAGAAAACAGAAGTAGTCAAAGTCTGCCTGCTACTGCAGCCTCTGTCTCAACCATGCCCTGGAATTAAAGGCACCACATCACTTTAAGCTGATGGGAAGCCATGGGCAGAAAAAATGCCACATACTGGGCAGGAAAGGAAAAGCAGAGCGTCTAGAGTCTTCATAGGAAAGTATGACAACCTGCTGGATGTCACCATCAGGGAAAACTGATGCTGGCTACTTTCTCCTCCTGAGATGGGGTCCTGTCTGGTCTTGGAAAATCTGACTAGGGTCTATAAAACATG
The DNA here is from genome assembly GCA_004026745.1 of Myrmecophaga tridactyla. Lineage (NCBI taxonomy): Eukaryota > Metazoa > Chordata > Mammalia > Pilosa > Myrmecophagidae > Myrmecophaga > Myrmecophaga tridactyla. The sequence continues at coordinate 85,460 of PVIY010000693.1, read as the reverse complement.
AGGATACCCTCCTCAAAAAAATGCTCCATATAGGCAGGGCAAGAAACAGAAAAACAGGAACTGAAAGGTTCTGATCAGTTAAAACAGAACATATACTAGAGATCTAGAATCATTTGAACTGAATATCAAAGAACAGATAGAGAAGAAAACCATCCAGCAAGAAAATCCTAGTTAAAAAAGTGTAAACAACCTCTACAAAAAACTAATTAAAAAAATCAAATGCCTAGATGCCAGCAAAAAATAATAAGTTATGCTAGGAAAATCTAGATATGACCCAGTCAAAGGAACAAAATAATGCTTCAGATGAGATAGTGGAGTTGAAACAACTAATTCACAGTGGTTGAACAGACATGCAAAATCTCATCAAAAATACAAAAAACAAGGTGTGAGGAAAGATATAAAGGAGATATTGGGCAGACATGAAGAACTCAAAAGTTTGAAAAGAAACAAATTGCAGAACTTATGGGAATGAAAGGCACAATAGAAGAGATGGGGAAAAAAAACAGAAACCTACAACAATAGATCTGAAAAGGCAGATAAAAGGAACAGTGAACTAGAGAACTGGGCATCTGAAATCCAATACACAAAAGAAAATATAGGGAAAAGAATAGAAAAAATATGTGCAGAGCCTCAGGGAATTGAATGACAACATGAAGTGCATGAATGTAAGTGTCATGGGTGTCCCAGAAGAAGAGGAGGGAAAAGGAGCAGAAAGACTAATGGAGGAAATAATCATTGAAAATTTCCCTTCTCTTTTAAATGATATAAAATTACAGATCCAAGAAGGGCAGTATACCCCAAACAGAATAAATTCATATGAACCTACTCCAAGATACTTACTAATCAGAGTGTCAGCTGTCAGAGACGAAGAGATAATTTTGAAAGCAGTAGGAGAAAAGCAATCCATCACATACAAGGGAAGCCCAATAAGACTATGTATGGGATTTCTCAACAGAAGCCATTAAGGCAAGAAGATAGTGGTATGATATATTTAAGATTCTAAAAGACAAAGATTGTCAACCAAGAATTCTATACCCAGCAATACTATGCTTCAAAAATGAGAGGAAGAGGGTGCACAGGTGGTTCAGTGGTATAATGCTTGCCTTGCATGCAGGAGACCTGAGCTTGATTCCTGGATCATGCACCCCTCCCCCCCAAAAAAAATGAGGGGAAGATTAAAATATTTTCAGACACACAATCACTGAGAGAATATGTGAATAAGAGATTGGCTCTACAAGAAATACTAATAGCTCTATAGGCAGATATGAAAAGGCAGAAGAGAGAGATCTGAAGAAGAGTGTAGAAATGAATAAATAAAGATAAAAAGAGAAAAAATAGTAGAAGAAAATACTGCTTTACAGTAACACCATTAAATGTTAACAGATTAAATTCCATTCAAAAGACATAGACTGGCAGAGTGAATTAAAAACAGGACACATCTAAATGCTGTCTGTAGGAAGCTCACTTTAGACCCAAGGACAAAAATAGTTTGAAAGGTTTGGAAAAGATATTTCATGCAAACAATAACCAGAGAAGAATAGGGATAGTGATACTGGTATCTAGTAAATTAGACTTAAAATGTAAAACAATTAAGAGAGACAAAGAAGGACCCTATGCATTAAGAAAAGGAACAATTCAACTAGAAGACATAACAATCATAAATATTCATGCCAAAGTGCACCAAAATACATGAGACAAACACTGACAACACTGAAAGGAGAAGTAGACACCTCTACCATAATAGTTGGAGACTTCAATTCCACATTCTCATCAATGGATAGAACATCTAGACAGAGAATCAATAAGAAAACAGAGATTTTGAATAATATGATAAATGAACTAGACTTAACAGACATTTACAGAACATTAAACCCCACAAAAGCAGGATACATGTATTTCTCAAGTACTCATGGATCATTCTAAAGGATAGACCATATGCTGGGTCACAAAGCAATGCTCAATAAATTTAAAAGTTATACAAAACACTTTCTCAGATCATAATGGAGTAAAATTGGAAATCAATAACTGGCAGAGGGCCAGAAAATTCACAAATATATGGAAGCTAAACAACACACTCTTAAATAACCAGTGGGTCAAGGAAAAAATTATAAGAGAAATTAGTAAATATCTTGAGGCAAATGAAAATGAAAACACAACATATCAAAATTTATGGGGTGCAGCAAAGGCAGTGCTGAAAGGTAAATTTATTGCCTTAAATACCTATATTGAAAAAGAAGAAAGAGGAAAAATTGAAGAATTAACTGTTCACTTAGAAGAACTAGAGAAAGAAGAGCAAGCTAAGCAAATAAGAGGAAAGAAATTACAAAGAATAGAGCAGAAATACATGAAATTGAAAATGTGAAGACAGTCAAGAAAATCAACAAAACCCGAAGTTGGTTCTTAGAGAAAATGAATAAATCGATGAACTCTTATCTAGGCTGACAAAAAAGAGAAAGAGGATGCAAATAAATAAAAAATCAGAAATGAAAGAAGGGGCATAATCACAGAACTTGCAAAAGTAAACGAGGTAATGAGAGATACTATAAGCAATTATATGCTAATAAACTAGTCAACATAAATGAAATGGAAAACTTCCTAGAAAGGCATGAACAACCAACATTGGCTCGAGAAGAAATAGACAACCTCAACAAATCAATGAGATTGAATCAGTCATCAAGAACCTTCCAAAAGAGAAGTCCCAAGACCAGATGGTTTTACATGTGAATTCTGCCAAGCATGCAAGAAAGACTTTGTACCAATCCTGCTCAAACTCTTCGAAAAAATTGAAGAAGAGGGAAAGCTACTTAGCTCATTCCATGAAGCCAACATCACCCTAATACCAAAGCCAGACAAAGATACTTAAAAAAAAGAAAGAAAATTACAGACCAATCGCTCTAATGAATAAGAATGCAAAAATCCTCAACAAAATACTTGCAAATCAAATCCAGCAACACAGTAAAGGAGTTAAACACCATGAGCTAGTGGAATTTATTCCAGATATGCAAGGTTGGTTCAAAACAAGAAAATCAATTAATGTAATACACCACATCAGTAAGTCAAAGTGGAAAAACCACAGGATCATCTCGATTGATGCAGAAAAGGCATTTGACAAAATTTAACATCATTTCTTGATGAAAACACTTCAAAGGATAGGCATAGAAGGGAACTTCTTCAACATAATAAAGGGAATATATGAAAAGCCCACGGTTAACATCATCATCAATGGGAAAAAAACTGAAAGCTTTCCCCCTAAAATCAGGAACAAGACAAGGATACCCACTGTTACTATTGTTATTCAATATTGTGCTAGAAATTCTAGCCAGAGCAATTAGACAAGAAAAAGAAATAAAAGGCCTCCAAACTGTAAAGGAGAAAGCAAAACTCTCCCTGTTTGCAGATGATATGATACTCTATATATCTGGAAATATCTACAACAAAACTATTAAAGCTAATAAATGCATACAACAAAGTGGCAGGGTACAAGATAAACACCCAAAAATCAGTAGAGTTTCTGTGCACTAGGGATTAGCTATCTGAAGAAGAAATCAAGAAAAAAATTCCATTTACAATAGCAAACAAAAGAAAAATATAAAAAATAAATTTAAGTAAGAATACAAAAGACCCAAACACAGAAAACTACTAGAAATTGCTAAAAGAAATCATAAAAGACCTAATAAATGGAAAAGCATAGCATATTCATGGACTGGAAGATTAAATGTAGTTAAGGTATCAATTCTACCCAAATTGATTTATAGATTCAATGCAATACCAATTAGAATACCAACAACTTACTTTGTAGAAGTAGAAAACCAATGCTAAATTTATTTGCATGGAAGGGTGCCCTGAATAGCTAAAAATATTTTGAAAAAGAAAATGAAGTGGAAGTTCTCATGACTTTAAGGCATATTATGAAGCTACAGTGGACAAAACAGCATGCTGCATAAAGATAGATATACTGGCCAATGGAGTCAAATTGAATGTTCAGATATAGACCTTCTCATTTATGTACAATTGATCTTTGATAAGGAGTTCAAGCCAACCTACCTGGAACAGAGCAACCTCAATAGTGTTTGGACAACTGGATATACAACTGGATATGCAAAAGAATGAAAGAGGATCCATATCTCACATCCTATACAAAAATTAACTCAAAATGTATCAAAGACCTAAATATTATAGTTAAGACCATAAAACTGTTAGAAAAAAAATGTAAGGAAATATCTTATAAATCTTGTAATAGGAGGTGGTTTCCTAGACCTTCTACCAAAAGCATGAGTACTGTAAAAAGAAATAGATAAATGGGAACTCCTCAAAATTGAACACTTTTGTGCATCAAAGAACTTTGTCAGAAACATAAAAAGGCAGCCTCGACAATGGGAGGCAATATATGGAAACCACATATCAGGTAAGGGCTTAGAATCCAGAATATATGAAGAGATTCTTCAATTCAACAACAAAAAGACAAATAACTCAACTTAAAAATAGGCAAAAGACATGAAAAGCATTTTTCAGAAGAGGAAATACAAATGGCTAAAAGGCACCTGAAAAGATGCTCAACTACACTGGCTATTAGGGAAATGCAAATCAAAACCTCAATGAGATATCATCTAATTAACACCCATTAGAATGGCCATTAAAAAAAAAAAAGACCAAGTGCTGGAGAGGTTATGGAGAAAGAGGCACACTTATCCACTGTTGGTGGGAATGTAAAATAGTACAACTGCTCTGGAAGGCAGTTTGCTGTTCTTCAGGAAGCTAAGTGTAGAACTGCCATGTGATCCAGCAATCACATTACTAGGTATATATTCAGAGGAACTGAAAACAAGGACACAAGCAGACATTTGCACACCAATGTTTATAGCAGCATTATGTGCAATTGCCAAGAGATAGAAACAACCCAAATGTCCATCAATGGACGAGTGGCTAAACAAGCTGTGATATACACATACGATGGAATACTACACAGCTATAACACAGAATAAATTTATGAAGAATGTAACAATGTGGATGAACCTTGAGGACATTATGCAAGTGAAATTAGCTAGAAGCAAAAGGATAAATACCATATGGTTTCATTAATATAAACTAATATTAATGAGTGAACCTTGAGAGTTAAGGTTAAAAACACAGGTTATCAGGAGATAGAAAGAGGGTAGAGATTGGACATTTGATGCTGAAGGAATACAAATTGTGAAACAGGATTGATTGTAAAAATTCAGAAATGGGTAGCAGAATACCACCTGATGGTAGCACAATAATGTAAGTACACTGAATGAAGCTAAATGTGAGTATGGTTGAGGGAGAAGGGCTGGGAGCACGTATTATGCCACAGGGAATGACGTGATAAAGACTGAGATGGTATAGCTTAGTAATGCCTAGAATGCACAGTGGTGGTGATTAAATGTACAAATATAAAAATGACTTTGTCTGAGAGAGAACAAATGAGTGTCAGCATTGCAAGGTGTTGAAAATGGATGGTATACAGGAAAATGTACAATCAATGCAAGCTAGGGGGTCTGTAGTCAATAGTATTGTAATATGCTTCCACTGTTACAAAGGCATTATGGCAAAACCAAATGTCAACAAGCACAGGCATGGGAGAAGATTATGAAAAAGTGATCAGACTTTATCTAGAGATATGAATGAAGCTGATCTGGATAGGACTAAGGTAAATTAGAATACTGGGTAAAGAATGATATTGTCCATATTTCCAAATTTCACCCTCTTTTGTGAGACCAAAGGGAGAGATGCTTATTAGTGCAAAATTTATGTTTTGGGTAGCACATTATCTAATTTAACTTGTATGGTCAGTTTATTTGAACACCATAATTACATGGAACCTTGAATAGGATGTGAGACCTTGTTGGTTTGTACAGATTAGTGTGATTTGCCCCAATATATTCCAGAGTAATTTGAGCAGGAATAAAAAAGTATTTGCAAAGTTCCCTTGGGGGTCTGGGGAGGAAGGAGGAAATATTCAACTTCCCCATCTGGGAAATTCCTAATATTCTCACAAGCAGTGGTGAGAACCAACTTAATAAGCTGAGCCCTAAATCTTGGGGCTTGCCACTATGGAGCTTATTCCTGCAAAGGAGAAGCTAAGCCTACTTATAGTTATGTCTAAGAGTCACCCTTAGAGGACCTCTTTTGTTGCTCAGATGTGGCCTCTCTCTAAGCCAGCTTGGCCTGTGAACTCACTGCCTTCCCCCCTACATGGCATGTGATTCTCAGGGGTATAAATCTTCCTGGAAACATGGGACCTGACTCCCAGGGATGAGCCTGGACATGGCATTATGGGAACGAGAAAGCCTTCTTGATCAAAAAGGGGAGGAGAGAAATGAGACAAAGTAAAGTCTCCATGGCTGAGAGATTTCAGAGTTGAGAAGTTATCCTGGAGGTTATTCTTATGCATTATATAGATATCCCTTTTTAGTTTCTGATGTATTGGAGTGGATGGAGGGAAGTACCTGAAACTGTTGAACTGTGTTCCAGTAGCCTTGATTCTTGAAGAAGACTGTATAACTATATAGCTTTTACAGTGTGGCTGTGTGATTGTGAAAACCTTGTGTCTGATGTTCCTTTTATTCAGGTTATGGACAGATGGGTAAAAAAAGGTAAGGATAAAAATTAAATAAATGATAGGAGATAAAGAGTAAATTGTGTAGATGGAAATACTGTGAGTGACAGGGAGGGGTAAAGGGTAGGGAATGTATGAGTTCTTTTTTTCTTTTTATTTCTTTTTCTGGACTGATACAAATGTTCTGGAAATGATCATGGTGAAAAATACACAAGAAGGTGATGATGTTTTGAGCCATTGATTGTATAATATGGTTAGACTATATATGTACGGATATTTCTCAATAAAAATAACTTTTTAATGTTAATGTGTTTGTATATTACTTTCCATATTCCATTTTTCCTAAATTAATAACTTAGGAATTAGAACTGTAGTTATAACCTAGATCCTGATAAAGGTAACACACTGAAGAGTACACCAGCTGACTCAATGGATGGCATTCAAAAGATCCAAAGTCATTTGTTGTTGATGCTGGTAGACCCAGTTGCCAGTTCATGGCAAATGGATCTGTGAGCCTCAGATATTGGTCCAGGTAAGGACAAAAGCAATCAGAGACAACAGAGAAGGTTCATTTACAACAGATGTGCAACTTCATTCCTGACATAAGCAGAATTTTCCTTCTTTTCTAGCACTGCAAGAATACTGGTACACAAAAGCCTTATAAAACTAGTAGATTGAACCATGTGAAATTGCGTTTTTTTTGGAACAAAAATAGTCAAATGTTGGCAATTTCATGTGCTTCAACCAGAAATGAGCAGGCTCAGGAGTAGAAGTGGCATTCTTAGATGAACTGTTGAATTTATACTCTCTGATAAAAATTGAACCCGAATTTTCCTGAATATACCCAAGAGAAGTGATGATCTATTACAATGGAACTGTTGCCTGGATATAACGAAGTTACACTAATTATAGTTTGCCTTTTGCTAAGCCAGAACTGAATAATCAAAAGCCAAGATAAAACTTGCATTAACATAAATAAGAGCTTTCTTACAATTACATTTCCCCAGCTTAAAAGACTTGTTTGAGCTCATTCAAAGCATAGGCAATATTAATAGTCTTATATCTATTTTTTAATTTTAATTTGTCCTTTAAAGCAAAGAAAATTTGTCTTTTCAGGAAAATTTTACCAAACATTTCAGGAAGAATTAATACCAAATCAACACAAACTCTTCCATAAATTTGAAGAGGAGGAAGTACTTTCCAAACGCATTCTACAAAGTCAGCATTACTCTGAAACCAAAACCGTATAAAAACATTACAAGAAGAGAAAATTATAGACCAGTATCTCTAACAATATAGATGAAAACATTCTTAGAAAACTTTTAGCAAATCAAATTCAATTAATATATAAAAAGTATAATGCTTGACGGGCAAGTGATTTTATCCCAGTGATGCAAGATTGGTAAAATATTAGAAAATAAATCATAGCAATTCACCATATTAACAGACCAAAAAGAAAAACAATATAATCTTCTCAGTAGATAAAAAGCTTTTGACAAAATCCGACATCCATTCCTAAAAGACTGTCTCAGAAAATTAGGAATAGAAGAGCATTCCTCAACTTTAATGGGAATCCATGAAAAACTTACAGCTAACGTCTTACTAGAGAAAGACTCAATTCTTTCCACCTAAGATTTAAAAAAATAAGGATGTTTACTCTTACCACTTCTATTCAATTCTATTCCATTAGAGATCCTACATAGTGCACTATGTCAAGGAAAAGATGCCTACAGATTAAAAAGAAGACATAATACTGTCTTTATTTGCAGACAACATAACGGATTACTTAGAGAATCACATGAATTTTTTTTCAAGCTAGGAGAGCTAATATTTAGGTTTAGAAAAGTGGTAGGCTAAAAGATCAATAGACCAAAATCAATTGTATTTCTGCATACTATCAATGAACAATCAGAAATTTAAAATAAAAACCAATAATTAAAAAAGCAAGAATTGAGACTTCCAGTCTGGACAAGATAGCCTAGAAAATTTTACCCTGCTCCTCTCTGCTAGGTACAACTATAAACTTTGGAAATTGTTCAAAAGACAAGCAAAGGAGAACTCAGAAACTTGATAAGGAGAAGGCAAGTTGGCTGGGGACCCCAGGACAGAAGGAACAGCAGTGGCAGGGCATGTTGTGTGCTCCACCTAACTGAAGAAAGCCACTCAGAACGGGCATTTCTTGACCCCTGGACTAGCAACAGAAGACATCTCTTTTAGGTTCATTTCTCTCAAAGCTCAAACTAGAGTCCCTTTTACAGCATTTGGTGAGTCTGGCACCACTGGTAAGGGGGATTTATTAGGAGCCTCATCAAAAATAAGTGGCACTTTCCTTTCCCACCAGGCATAAGTCCTACCTTTTCTATCAAGAGATAAGGAGGCAGATAGGAGGAACTATCAAGAGAAATCCAGCTACAGCAAGGGTACCAGTCCAAGAAGTCTCCCTGTCTCTGCAGGCCTGAGATACCCCACCTCACCCAGAGACACCACGGTGGCCAGAGGGCACCTGTAGGAAGATCCCACCTCTTCCCCTCTTTGAGGCACCTGCCCAACCCCCACACCCCGGGGGGTAGATATAAGGACGGAAAATAAGCACATGAATACTCAACATTATTAGTCATGAGAGAAATGTTACTTAAACCACAAGAAGATTCCAGGACCTACCTATTACAATGGCTAAATTAAAAAGACTGACAATAACCAAGTGTTGCAAAGACTCATTACACTGCTGGTGGGAATTTAGAGTGGTACAAACACTTAGAAACCGTACGGCAGCTACTTAAAAAGTTAAACTACATGGTACTGTGATCCAACCATTACAGTCCTAGGTATTTATCCAAGATAAATAGCAGCATATATTCACAGGACATTTGTACACAAGTGTTTATAACAGCTTTATTTCTAATAGCCCAAGTTGAAAACAATCTCACAACCCACTCGGCAGAAAGTGAGTGGATAAATAAATTGTATATATACATAACAAAATCTTACTTAGCAATAAAAAGGACTGATAATTGCAACCATTACATGACTCTAAAAATAACTATGCAGAGTGAAATAAATGAGACAAAAAGAATACATAATGTATAATTCCATTTAAAAAAAATCTAGAAAAAGCAAACTAGAGACAGAAAGGTCAGCGGTTGCCTAGTGATAGGGATGAAATGAAAAGGCGCTGGGGTGAAAGAATCCAAAGGAACACAGGTGCACTTTTGGGAGTTCTGGATATGTTAACTATTTAAACTGTGCAAAGGGTTTCATGATTGTATCCAATGTCAAACTTTTCAAAGTGTATACTTTGAACATGTGAACGTATTGCATGTGTATTATACTTCATAAATACCAGATGTTTTTCATGGTACGCCAGGTCCTATATGATCCTGCCCTACTCTCCAGTCTCACCAACTTCAGCTTGTGCCATTCCTGTCCATTGTAATTGGCCATTTGGTTCTTCCAAGGTTTCATGCTCCTCCCCACCTCAGGGCCTTTGCAAATACTACTTCCCTCTGTTTTCTCACCCTTTGGTTCTCATCCTTCAGATCAGTCCAAATATTACTCCTCCAAAAAAGATTTATCTAGCCCACTGACCAGGGGAGGTTTTTACACTAAGTAGTGGTTTAGTTTCTTTGGCTGCACAAGCAAATACCATGCAATAGATTGGCTTCACCAATGGGAATTTATTAGGTCACGGTTTTGAAGATAGGAAAAGTCCCATTCATGTCCGAATCGAGGTGATGTTTTCTTCTGAAATACTGGTGTTCTGGGGCTGAATGCCAGTGATCCTTGGTTCTTGGCTCCTGTCACATGGCAGTGCACATGGCAGTCTCTCCTGAACTCCCCTTTCTTATTTGGATCCCACTGACCTTCAGTTTCTTGTTGTTTTCTGTGGCTTTCTCTCTCTCTGTCTGAATTTCATTCCACTTATAAATGACTCCAGTGGTAGAATTAAGACCCATCCTGATTGAAGTAGGCCACATCTTCACTGAAGTAACTGTGTCAAAATTTTCTACTTACTATGGGTTCACACCTGCAGGAATGGATTAAGTTTAAGAACATGTTTTCTAAACCACAAATGGTTTCTTGTTTAATGTCTCTCTCAATCCAATAAAGTACAGTAATTTACATATATTATCTAAATTAATATTTCAAAAAGTCTAGTTAGATATTATAATGGCAGTTTAACATATAAGGAAAGTGACTAAGTAATTTTGCTCAAGATCACACACATAGTAGTCATTTGGAGTGATATGAATCAACCGTCTCTTACTTTAAAGAATATAATTTTACTTAACCCCTGTGATAAAATACCAGAAAGAAATCTAATCTGGAGCTCATAATATAATCTCTAAGTAACATGGCAGTAGGTAATTCATGGTACTCCCAGGCAAACAGTTTACCTGAAAAGATCGAAACTAGATTGTGTGGTATTTGACAGGTGGGCAAAGAAAGGAAATAGAGGATCCAGAAAATGTCCCTGAAATTTGGAAGACATGGGCATTAAGAAATCATCAAGATAGGGGTAAGCACAATGCTTTCCTAGGCACACTGTGATACAGTCCAGATTAACAAGGCAAAGATCCAGTAATTAGGATTATTATAATACAAATAATTACCTGCCTGTTCTGCTGATCTAAGCAGAACACATGGACAAGTGTAGACTCCAAAAATTCAGTAAGCATGACTTGATCCTGAATGCTAGGATGCTAGTTTACAATTCTTAAAATCTTTCCCTATCCCAACAAACCTCTATCTCACCACTCCCTTTCCACCTGACTCCAAATGCAAGGATCTTGCAGTAGGATGAATTCAGACAACTGAAAATTCCAGAAAGTAGGAGTCATTTGGTAATAGGTGAGGGGATTTATTCAATATTAATTGAATTAATTTAATATTCAATTAAGTATTTATGCAATAACAAGACATTATAATATAAATCATATACATTGACAAATGTGTTTTTTACCCTGTTAAAAAAAATGAGTTCATCTGATAAGGATTTACAATGTGAATCAGTAGAGAGGCTTTTGCTTAAATGACACTGCCACTTGACAGATAAAGATCATAGTATTCAAAATTCTTCATCCCCAGAGTGGATTGGTGGCCTAAATTACAGGGGTGTTCATAAACTGTCTTCTAAAGGAGATTATAATATATGGCCAGTGAGAAAGGACTTATCTTCAATCAATAGCTGAAACACTTCCAGTTTATAAGGCATTTATTTCTTTAAAAGAGGTGAACTTTTACAGCAAACTTCTGACCTGCTAGCTTAGAATCTGCTAAAATCAGTAAAATCCAAATATATTCAAGATATTAACAATCTGAACAAACTGAAAAATTTAGCTGAATTTCAGTAATGTTCATAATTCTCATAACTCATATATAACTTTTGTAGCATGTGTATCTTTGGGATTGAAGTTGAATAAATACATTATATTTCGTTATTATAGAAAATGTGCACTATCTTAAATAATGAACCAAATTTTTTCATTGACCGTCTTGAATGGATGTATAACTTTTGAGGACACTGTTTTTCAAATGCCTGAAGCTAGTATCTATCATAGACATAATTTGCATATGAAATTTTCTATTCCTATTCTTGGTTACACAATTTGGCTTGTTTCTAAATTTGCGTTCCTGTTTACACTCAATAAATCTAGTTAGATCTATGCTGAAAATGATATGGTGTTTTTAAAAGGAGTCTTTGTTGATGGCAATATGTAAATATGCATTGATAGCAAGTATTTCAACGGCCTAGAATCTAATGCCAGTTGTTAGAAAGTTCAAAGCTTTAAAACCTTTGATTCTGGATGATTGGCAAGATCAAATACACATATCATAAAATATCACGAAGAGAACTTCCAGGAAAGATGCAGAGTATGGAGCTACAGGACTCATTTCTTCCTCCAAAACAGCTAGCAAACAGGCAGGGACTGTCTAAGACAACCATTTCTGGACTCCAGAGGCCAGAAGATCACTGAACAGCATCCAGAGAAGAGCAGGAGGAACAAATGGATAAACTGCGGTAAAGATACTGTGATGTGAATAGCTTTCTCCACACAGTGGCTACCAGGGCCCATCCCTGACTCCTGTGGCAGGCCACCTCAGGATCCAGCCCAGGGCTCACTGCTGTTATAAGAAAGAGACATAAAAATCCTCTTTTCCAAGAATGGCAGGGGGCTCAGGGATATGGGGTTGGTCATGGCCAAGCACTGAACATAACTCGTGTTTAGTGAAATACTGGGTTCTGGCTCTGAGCTAATGTTGCAACGTGCCCCAGAAAAAATGTGGTGGCAGCCACTATTACCAACAGAGGTGTAGGTAATGGGAGTTTAAATGCACAGTGCTTAGTTAGAGCTGTAGGGAAGAGTTTGCTTAAGGGTATCATCAGCTGGGCAGGCCCAGAAAGTACCAGTTCAGGGAGCTGTCAAAAAGGCATCTAACGTTTTTTCTGACCCTCTTCTCAGGGCATTTTGAAGCCAGACTGTGCCTCTTGTGAGTCCCTGGTCCTATTTTGGCTGGGAAATGATTTTGGAAAGGCCTCTCCAGGGAGACCTTCCTCCTAGAATTTTCTCTCCAGGCAAAAGCAGCTAGGAACAATGAAGGGAGTATTAAAAACAACAACAAACTACAAAGGCAAGGCAAAAATAGAACAGATCAAGATTCCCAGATAAAGAACAGAGAAAAGGAAACTCTCCCCTGGAATGAAAGAATTGCATAAATACTGCAGTTGTAAAAATGGCACCACACATCCAGGGCAAGAATCAGATGAAGAGCTGAAAAAATCAAATCAAACATGCACTATTCTAAATGTCTGGAATTAAATGAAATATGAAAGAAGATACTTCATAAAAAGCCTATTAACAATAGAAGCCTAGACAGGAGAGAAAAACTGACCTTCAGAGTAAATTCATCAACATAATCAGATACCCAGACAGCAATAAAAATTTACAAACCATTGTGAGAAAGAGAAACATATGGCCCAGTCAGAGGACCAAATTGAAACATCAGAGGAGACACAGAATTTTCTACAACCAATCAAAACTCTTTAAACAGATCTCCTAAATCAATTCAAGGTAACAAAGGAATTGTGTCTAAAGGGATATAGGGCATTAAGACACTGGGTGAACATAAAGAATTTGAAAGTATAAAAAGAAGCATAACAGACTATGGGAATGAAAGTCACAATAGAAGAGATTTAAAATACATTAGAGGCATACAACAGATTTGAACAGGCAGAAGAAGAATCAGTGAACTAGAAGACAGGATAATCAAAATCTTACAAATGGGGAACAGAGAGAAAGTGGAAAATTTGAGCAGAGGGTCTCAGGAAATTAAATGACAGCATGGAGCACACAAAGATACACACCAAGGGTGAACCAGAAGGACAAGGGAAGGGAAAAGGAACAGAAAGAATATTTGAGGAAATAATGGCCAAAAATTTCCCAACTCTTATGAAGGACATAAATATACATGTCCAAGAAGTGCAGCATACCCCGAACAATAAATCTAAATACACCTGCTCAAAGATACATACTAATTTTTCAAATGCCAAAGATAAAAAGAGAATCCTGAAAGCAGCAAAAGAAAAGTGATTTGCCATGCACAAGGGAACTGCAATGTGACTAAGTGGTGATTTGCAAGGAAACCATGTAGTCAAAAAGGCAGTTGTATGATAAATTTAAGGTACTGAAAGAGAAAAACTGCCAGCCAAGATCACTTTATCCAGCAAAACTGTTCTTCAAAAATGAGGAATTTAAAATATTCACAGATAAACAGAAACTGAGAAAGCTTGTCCACAACAGCCCTAAAAAATAAGAAATATTAAAGGAAGTTCTGCAAACTGAAAGGAAAAGACAGGGGAGGAGGACTTGAAGAAGAGGGTAGAAATGAAGATTATTAGTAAGGATAGCTAAAAAGGAGTTTAAAAAAAAAAAAAGATAGGATATATAAAAACCAAAGGATAAAATAGGTGAAGTAAGTACTGCCTTAATTAATAATATTGAATGTTAATGGATTAAACCCGCCAGTCAAAAGACACAAATTGGAAGAATGGATAAAAAAATATGATCCATCTATGTTCTATCTATATGAGACTCAAATGACCCAAGTGTGAACATAGGTTAAAAGTGAAAGGTTTGAAAAAGACATTCCATGTGAACAGTAAGCAAAAAGAGCTGTGTTAGCTCTTCTAACATTAGATAAAATAGATTGTAAATGGAAAACTATTATATAGGACAAAGGACTTTTTAATAAAAGAGGTAATCCACTAAGAAGAAGTAATTGATATTTATCAACCTAACCATGGTGCCTCAAAATACATGATGCAAACACTGACAAACTGAAGGAAGAAAGAGACGTCTCTACAATGTATTAGATCTCCAACAGTAGTTGGAGACTTCAATACACCACTCTCAACAATATATAGAATATCTAGACAGTGGATCAATAAGAAAATAGAAAGCTTGAAAAGTATGATAAATGAACTAGACCTAACAGAAATATACAAACAGTGCATACCCAAACAGGAGTATTTACATTCTTTTCAAGTGCTCATGAATCATTTGCCAGGATTGATCACCTGTTGGGTCACAAAGCAAGGCTCTATATATTTAATTTTTAAAGATTGAAATTATACAAAGTATTTTCTGTGATCATAATGAACGATGCTGGAAATCAATATTAGACAGAGAATTGGAAAATTCACAAGTATGTGGAACTTAAACAATGCAATCTTAAACAATCACCGGGTCAAATACTTGATTTGCAAATACTGATCTGCAAGAGAAATCAGTATATCTTGAGACAAATGAAAATAAGAACACAACATATGAAAACTTTTGGCATGCAGAGAAGGCAGTGACATGAGGGAAATTTATAGCCCTAAATGACTACATTAAAAAAGAAGAAAGCTAAAATCAAAGACCTACCTGCACATCTGGAGGAACTAGAAAAAGAACAGCAAACTAATTTCAAAGCAAGCAGAAGGAAAGAAATTTAAAAAAAATTTAGAGTGGAAATAAATGAAATTCAAAATAAAAAATAGAATTCAAACAAACATTGGTTCTTTGAGAGGATGAATAAAATTGACAAATCCCTGGCTAGATTAACAAAGAAAAAAAGAAAAGAGACGCAAATTAAAAATTCAGAAATGAGAGAAGGGCACACAACTAATCCCACAGAAATAAAAAGGCTCAATAAGAGGATACTATGAACAATGTATGCCAACAAATTAGACAACCTAGATGAAATGGACAAATTCTTATAAAGGCATGAACAATCTACATTGACTCTAGAAGAAATAGAAGACCTCTATAGACTACTTTCAAGTAAAGAGATTGAATCAGTCATCAAAAACCTCCCAACAAAGAAAAGGCCAGGAACAAATGGCTTCATG
The DNA here is from genome assembly GCA_004026745.1 of Myrmecophaga tridactyla. Classification (NCBI taxonomy): domain Eukaryota; kingdom Metazoa; phylum Chordata; class Mammalia; order Pilosa; family Myrmecophagidae; genus Myrmecophaga; species Myrmecophaga tridactyla. The sequence goes on along the minus strand of PVIY010000693.1, from coordinate 69,492 downwards.
GTGAATTCTACCAAACATTCCAAGAAGAATTAATATCAGTACTGCTTAATCTCTCCCAAAAACTTAAAGAGAAGAAACACTAACTCATTCTATGAGTCCAGCATCACCCTAATACCAAAGCCAGATAAAGATACTATAAGAAATGAAAATTACAATAAATATAAATGCAAAAATCAACAAATCTATGCAAATTGCATCTAACAGCACATTAAAATAATCATACGCCATGATCAAGTGGGTTTTATCCCAGGTATGCATGGTTCAACTGCAAAAATCGATATAGACTACATTAACAGATTTAAGGGGAAAAACACATTATCAGTTCAATTGACACAGAAAAGGCATTTGACAAAATCCAGCATCCTTTCTTGATAAAAACCCTTTGAAAAATTGGAATAGAAGGAAACTTCCTCAACTGGATAAACAGCATCTATGAAAACTCACAGCTAATATCATACTCAATGGTGAAAGACTGAAAGCTTTCCCTCTAAGATGTGAAATAAGACAAGAATGCCCACTGACACCATTGTTATGTAATATTGTGCTATAAGTTCTAGCTAGAGTAGTTATACAAGAAAAAGAAACAAAAGGCATCAAAATTGAAAAAGAAGAAGTAAACCTTTCACTATTTGAAGATAACATGATCCTATATATAGAAAGTCCTGAAAAATCTACATGGCTTCTAGAGTGAATAAACAAGTTCAGCAAAATATTAAGATGCAAGATTAATGGCAAAAATCAGTAGTATCATTTCCTGGTGCTTGCCCATGCCAAGAAAAAAAAAAAAACAACTTAGTATATATACACAGTAAGGAGCAAATCTGAGGAGGAAATAAAGAAAAACATTTCCATTTATAATTGCAACTAAAAGTTTATTCCTAGTTGCAATTGTAAATTCCATTTATATATATATATATACACATATATATTTACTTTTATATCCTTGGTATATATAACAAGGATGTAAAGGACCTGTACAGAGAAAACTACAAAATAGTGCTAAAATAAATCAAAGAAGACCTAAGTAAATAGAAGGGTATTCAATATCCATGGATTGAAAGACTTTATAATGTTAGTATATCAGTTCTACCCAAATTGATTTACAGATTCAAGACCGTCCCAATCAAAATTCCAACAATGTACTCTGCAAAATGAAAAAGTCAATCATAAAATTTATTTGGAAGTATCAGGGGCCCCAAATAGCCAAAAATGTCTTGAAAAAGAAGAACAAAGTTGGAGAACTCTCACTGCCTTATTTAAAAGCATATTACAAAGCTAGAGTGGTCAAAACAGTATGGTACTGGCATAAAGATAGCTATATTGACCACTGGAATCAGATTGAGAGTTCAGAAATCACCCATCACATCTACAGCCTATGGATATTTGATAAGGTCCCCAAGTGCACTCAACTAGGAAGGAATAGTCTCTTCAACTAATGGTGCTGGAAAAACTGGATATCCCTATGCAAAATGAAAGAGGAGCCCTGTGTTACTCCATATACAAAGAATTAATGAAGAATGGGTCAAAGACCTAAATAGAAAAACCAAGACAATATAAGTCCTTGAAGAAAATATCCAGAAGCATCTTTAACATCTTGTGGTAGACAATGATTTCTTGGACTTTACACCAAAGTATAAGCAGTGAAAGAAAGAATAAATAAATGGGACCTCCTCAAAATTAAAAGCTCTTGGGCATTGTGCTGGTTTGAAACTGTTGTGTACCCCAGAAAAGCCATATTCTTTAATTCTGATCCAGTACTGTTGAGTGGGATCTTTTTTATTAAGTTGTTTCCATGGAGATATGGCCCACCCAAATGTGGATGGGACCTTTTGATGAGGTGGTTTCCATGGAGAAGTGTCTCCACTCATTCAAGGAGGTCACTTATTTGGACTCATTTAAGAGGGAACCATTTTGAAAAAAGCTTTAGAGCTGATACATTAGAGACCTTTGGAGATGCATAAAGAAAATGTCTCCGGGAAAGCCATGTTAGTGAGTAGATGGACCCACTGTTGAAATAATAGGTTATATTTCAGGAACAGAAAAGGGTGAAAAAGACAAGTTACCAAGTAAATTTGAAATTCATGTATTTCTGGACTGGTGAATACACAGGAAAATACAGTAATACCAAATATCAACCTCATTTTCATTGAACTTCTAAAAAATGTTTAATAATTCTTTCATTTTTCACCTTCATATAGGACTCAAGTTCCACTTTTAACAAATGTCTTGAGAGGCCGAAATGCAAACTCATATAACATGGTGCAATGTTTAAGAAAGGGCAGTGCGAGCAGTCTAAGTATCAAGTTCTACCCTCGCTGCAGAGTCAGCACTGTGGAAAAACCTCCAAAAATCATCTCTTGACCATATACAATTAATTTTATGTTCTGTGCTTGTCCTCCTCTATGCTTTAGGCTGTTTCTTTTTATATTTAATTTTTTAAGTCGCTCTTGGTCTGAAGTGAAGTACCTAAGCATAATATTAAAATATGACTGGGTGATGTTATAGTAACAAGTTTGAATAACCAAATTGAGGGTCACCTTTTTCCCATAAGTTTTGAAATTAACTGTCAGAAAGCATCAAAGAAATGTAACTTGTAACTCAGTAATCCTTTTGAATAGAAGATGTTAAGTGGGTTTATGGCATTATTTCTTTGAGGAGTAAAACCTTTCTACTACCACTGCATATTTTCAAAGTGATCCTATATTTATTATTACCTTGGAAATGGTTTCTGACTTCACCAGAGTTTCTTACCACTTAGCTAATTTTCGGTAAACCAGGAAAAAAAGTATTTTTTAATAATTTTCAGAATAGCTGTTCTTCCAGACGGGAGTCTACGGATCCTAAACACTTCTAAATCAGATGAGGGAAAGTACATTTGCCAAGGGGAAAATGTCTTCGGTTCTGCTGAAATTATAGCCTCGCTGTTGGTGAAAGGTAAGAAAATGTGGCTAACTGCTTTATAAGCATAGTTTCCCGTATAAGAAAGATAATAAATATGCAAATATATTTGCACATGGGGTGTGTGTGTGTGTGTGTGTGTGTGTGTGTGTATGTATGTGTATGTGCGTGCACGTGCATGCTTCTCTTTCTAAAATACTTTGTAAACATGGAAATAACCCAGCCAAAAAGGCCCTTTCCATCACTTAGGGGACCATAAAGGAAGGAACATCATGTTGGTAAAAATTTGAAGATTTTGGTTTGAACAAAATATAAGTGGATAAATAAAGATTTCTGAATTTTTAGTCAGTAGCAAATTTTAAAGATATGCCAACAATATAAAAATAATTTTCCTCTATCAAAATTACTTTTAGCATTGATCAGTAACTTTCTCTTGTTTCCACTTCAACTGGTGGTTTTTGGCAGAAAAAGAGCTGCAGAAAGAGGATGCTAATGTTTGGTAGAGAGTTGTGCTTCGGATAAACTGGTATCAGAGCTGGTCATTGATGTTTGCATCAATGGAATTTTTATTTACCTTTACTTTTTAGTATAAGAAATATTGCTTACATCTTTCTGTTCATTTTCTATTTCTATAGAAAGCTATATTTTACACAGAGAACATTCTTTAATGACCATATCTCATTTTGTAGTGGTAAGAAAATGCCATATCTTAGGCAATAAAATCTCTTCATTTGACAAAGGACTAGTCTTTAAAACTGAACTCAATCCTTAATTAATTTTCCTACTTGTTCTTGTGTTTTATAGCAAATCAGTTTTTGACCATTAAAATATGTAAATGTTAGTTTTTATTTCTTTGTTAATAAAAATGTAATTAAAATACCAGCACGCTGATATTTTAGAAAAGAGGTAAATGTACACAGAAGGCAGAAAGGAAAGATGTTTTCATTTATGTAGTGCATTAATGGGATCCAACCAAATCTTCTATTCTTTCTCTTATTCCTCTTGTATCCTATTCAGCATTTATTGTAATAAAGCAATGCTGGTTACACAGAATTTTTTTTAGACAGCAATACAAATGTTTTCTGTTAAACATAGTTAAATAGAATATTTATTTACCCAGAATACTCCAATCCCCACAAAGTTTAAACTCCTCTGGTATACTATGGTTTTCTCTGTTCTCTGAGGAAGCCAGAATTTAGAATACCACAAGGAGTATTTTACTTATAGAGTGATAATATTTACAGTGGCATCCTGTTCTATGGTTGCACTTTGCTCTCAGTGATTGCTTAGAATAAAGTTGGATATTAAAAGATTGGATCAGGAGTTAGGAGTGGGGGGACTACTCCTAGAGTAGAGACTAGGAAAAATCAGCTAATTTTTTATCACCTGTGATAATCTTCTTGCAGTATCTACAACCAGGAATCCAATTAGGAAAAAAGGCAAAATCAAAGTCTCATCTACATCATCTTACTACTTTATTCAAAATACATTGTATTGTAGTCATTTGATCACTAGCTTAAATAAACCATAAATGAACAGCTTATATTAGCCTTTACTGGTTCAAAGTTGCACTAAAGTCCAGTCCCCCCGAGCTCTTCTACCTGAAAGATGAAGCATTTTCTATTTTAAAAAAAACAAAATCCTTTTAGTATACTTGATGACCCTTGAAGGCAGACAGGTGGCTATTGCTTCCTTTGTAAATTTTCTTCATTGCAGAATGCAAAATACTGCCTCTAGTTGTTTCGTTGCTTATCATTTTGTCCAAGTTAACTTATTAATTGAAGTAGGAGCTCTTAAATCATTATAGTCTCCTACAAAAGTATAATAAAATGTCCTAGATCCAAAAACTTAATGTTACATAATAATTTACTTAAAAGTGTGGAAAATGTGGTATTTGTGTTTGGAGAAATTGTATTGTGTAGATTACTTATTTATGTTCTTCTCTACTTAAAATACGCACATAGAGTGTAGGGAAATATTACATATTGATTGTTAATGTATTTTTATTTCTATAGAACCTACAAGGATAGAACTTACTCCTAAAAAAACAGAGTTAACAGTAGGAGAAAGCGTTGTCCTTAATTGCAAAGCAATTCACGATGCTAGTTTGGATGTCACTTTCTATTGGACACTAAAAGGACAGCCTATCGATTTCGAGAAAGAAGGTGGACATTTTGAAAGCATCAGGGCCGTAAGTGAATACGCTTTTATATTTTGTGTACTGATAATTTTAGAGATTTTTCACTCAAATGTAAAAATGTCCTGATCTATAAATGCTAAGGGAAAAGCCATTTGATTTAAAACATTTACTTTTTTCCATTATTTTGGGCATGTCAAACTGAAAGTAAAAGTTATTTTAAAGCTTCAATGAGAAATCTAGAATATATATGCGAATCTGGTTTTCTTGCCACTTTTCTGTTATTAATATTGTCAATATTTACGTATTATTTCTCAAAAGTTATATTGTACATAAAGTGGTTATTGAATTATTTAGAACATTCTGGATGATAAATTTGGTAAAATAAATAAATGGAAAGTCCTGCTTGTCCTAATCTTCAAGAAATAGTAAGTTTGGGAGATTTTTTAATTTCTCCTATAGACATTACACAAATGATCCACTGTAAGTCTACAAAGGAATGAAAAGAGTTTCCCCAACACTCTTCCCACCCACGGTTGCTTAAAAGACAAAAAGGTAACATAATGACAGGGAGAGGGAGAAAGAAAGATGGAGCTAGAGAGGAAAAGAGAGAGATTTTGACTACAGTGTCCCTAAAGAGATGGAAAAATCTGAATACAATCTTTACCTACAAATCCAATTTAAAATGCTACCATGTACTTAAAATATTAACGTATTTCTTCCCTAAACGTTTTTGGAATCATTGGCAAACCAAAGCTGTAGTGAGTCTAAACATATAAAACTCATTTAGGGTTGCATTTTATTTTAAAGGTACTATGATACAGTGAAAAAATATCATGGAATTCCAAAGTCAGGAATTCTCTAGATCAAGTCCAGCCATATCCGTAATCAATGGGGTAACAAAAAACCAGTCACTTAATTTGTCCCAACATTTACCTCTCATAGGGAAGTAAAACAAAAGAGTTGAACTAAATAATCCTTCAATCCCTTTCTAGTTTAGAATTTGATAAGTGTGTATTAGGAAAAGGATCAAGTTAAGCTTCCTGCTGTATTAGCCAATCTCTCTAAAATGAGCGCTCTCTGTCAAATTATTCCTTTTATCGGGGTTTACATTGCAATTAATGGGAGAAATTATATGAATAAAAAACAATTAGTGGCTGGGTTTTCACCATCTCATTAAATTAAAGATTAATGTTGTTTAACTATTAATGATTAAATTACATGCAAAATATTTACATCCTGTTAAATTAAACTTACTTCCCTATAATTTGTAGTTTTCCGTCTTCCTTTACCTTGGGTTGATAATTCCCTCAAGATAGTGAACAAATTTTATGCCATGAATGTCATAAAACAAAACTGGGAGAATATAATAATTTCTTATTCCATCAAAAATTTATCTTCCTAAGATTGCCTATAAGCAGTCATTTTGAATTACCAAATATATGAAATAAAAGTATATCTAAAATGAATGAAGATCTTTCAACATATATGCAGGTCCTCTTTTTATTTTAATGTTAATAGGGAAATTAATGGACCTGGTGAAATTATATGAATTCTTATTTCTGTCTCTTAGGAATTACCACTTTAGGTTGAAATCATTCATTTGTATCAATGAATATCTTTAAGCTTTGTCCTAAGGTTGGCGGTTAATATTGCCTGCTGTATCCTTCTTTAAGCCTTGAGAAGTATGGAATTGACCCTTACCCAGAAAAGCCCACATAGTTCCAAGCCATGCTCAAATTATGCTCTGCCATGTAGATACTGATAATAGACTATAGGTTAGAAAAAGAAAGCAAACTATCAAACTGAGAAGTGAGAATGTAGGATCTACCAATTTTAGTATATTTGGAGTGATTTGCAGAAATACATACATACTTGAAAATATTTGGAAGCTTCAAAACTGCAAAGTGTGAACAAAACTGTCTGTCACCTGCCTCCCAATTACCTCACACTCTGATTGGGTCCTGGCTGGCTTCAAGGATGGACATATGCTGGAGAAAACACTATGTACCATTTTGTAACAATGAAAACACAGAGGGGAAAAAAGAACAACATTCTTTCTGTCTTCCTGATCTTCTCCATATGGGAAATAACAAGTCTGGGGAGAAATATGTTTTAATAGGAGGAGCGGAAGTTTAGTAAAGAAGGGAGATGTGGGCAGTTCCTTTGGCTTGTGGGTATCTATGCTTGGGAGGCCATTGGAGGACTCTGGGAGAGGAAGGGGAACTCCAGAGCCCACAAGAGGGCCAAGTGGGATGATTTCAAGGCTTGCTCTGAATATATCATCTTAGGGTATCAGCCCAGCCTAGTAGAGTTAAAATAAAATTAAATAAAAAGCCAAATACAATTCTGGGTCTTAAGTAGAAATGGAGTATGTCTCTGACTTTTACACTCTCTGTGTTAACTGAACTGGGAAAATAAGTCTGCCAGTGGATGACTGAATGGGATGAATCAGCAGAAAAGTAAAGATTCATTGGAACTGCATAGATTTAAACCAATCAACCAGATTTGGTGGGGGGGGGGGAGGGAAAGATACCAGAATATTTGTTTCTCTTGCCCTCTTTCTTTAGGCCATGCTTTACAAACCCAGCAATTACTGTTTTGGAGTGAATCTGTTATTGAAGCCACAGTTTAAAAGGCCAAGCAGTCCGTTAGTCCAGAAACATTTGATCCAATTTACCCAGATCACTTTTTGGCAAGTGATATGAGTTAACTGAATTGGGCAGATTAGCAAGGCTATTCTTTAGATTTTAATTCAATTCCATTCTAAGTGCTACAGAAGTCCAAAGTAAAAGGCATGACTCCCAGCCTCTAGGAGGGCACAATTTAAGGAGAGAGAGAGAGAGAGAGAGAGAGAGAGAGAGAGAGAGAGAGAGAGAGAGAAAGACCAGGATGAACTAGAGACCTGCTATGATAGAGCTGTCACCACAGGCCCATGTGTGCTGGGCTGGTGGAAGGAGTTGCATATTTGAACAGTTCCTAGATGTGTAGGATTTTGTCTGGGGGCAAGGAGAAGAAACTGCATTTCAGAGCAAGTGAACAGGTCAAATGAAGACAGCAGAAGAGTTTACTACATGTTTTAAGAAAACTAAATAATCTGTGACTTGTATAGCATAGTAAGGTCATATAGTAGAAAACATGTCAATATTTGTTGAATAAATATAAAGGAAAATAGAAGAGGCCTCATTGCAAAAGGCATTCATTTCCAGGCTGTGGAATTTGGGTTTTAGGTTGATTGCTGCAGGAAGCCATATGCTTCAGATTGGCATTCTAAGAAGAGTTTTGACAGCTGCATGGAGCCGAGAATTTACCTTTGTAAAGCAAAAGACTTTGTGGATTTTACTTGCACTCTAGATTGGTTTAGCAGAAGTTACAATGAGGAGTCAACCTTCATAAGCTTTTGCCTTAAATAAGCATCCTGTTATCAAAAAAAAAAGCATTTATAATTGTGTTTTGACACCATTGTTTCTGTTGGCCAGAGGTCTGTGAGAACCTCTTATTACTCTCAGGATGTCTGAATAGCTCCTGAGTATTGCTAGCTTATCCCAAAGCCATGGTCTTAATGAAGAACTTGATGATTTACTGTTTTCTAGATATTTGAACTCTCTAATTATTCATTTGGGATATAAGCAAGTTTAATCTTTTTAGATATAAAGAACAGCTACACTGAATTTCATGGCAGCCTACAATTTTCTTTGTATTTTGGTAGAGAGAAATTCTCAAAACATTTGTCATCAGAATGGTCTGCTAAAGAAAATTCGCTTTCTGTAGCAACTCTTCTAACTTGCCAAATTGCAATTAAATGGGCACCCAAATCAAAATGCTGAATAGCAAGACCCTTCACATTTATCCAATTTAGTTATGACAATACTTTCAGGGTAGGAAAATTTGACCCCATTTTTTAATGAGGAAACTGAAAACTAAGACTTTTCAAGGTTACATAAGTACTAAACTGGGAAATATGATTCTCCAATTTTAAGTCTTACCTCTCCATATTCATTAAGCATCTATGTATTCAACCCTTCTCTCTGGACTATGAAAAATAGAAGAGGAAGATTCAATCCAAGTCTTCAGTAAGCATAGAGATGACACAGACATTAAGAAATTCAAGAAAAACTTGATTATAAAAAAGCAATAGCTAAATTTTGTTACTGCAGCCAAATATTTTTGGAGTCTAGAAAAGAGATTAATGAAACCTTTGTCATTGTAGAGAAAAGGAAGATAAGTTAATTGAGCACCTACTGTGTGCCAAACTTTATATTCAACAGTTCCTCAAATTCTCCTAAGAATCATATAGGGTAATATTATTTTGGGAGAAGTTAGTGCCTGACCAAGGTCTCAGAGGATGCAGAAAATTAATATAGTTAAAGGAGAGAGAGAAAGGCAATCTAAAGAGGGAAAATATATTGTTTCTCAAGGTTGTGTGGGTTCTTGGAAATAACTGAGTTTGTCCTAGCTTGATGCATGGATCATTAGCATCATTCAATATCATTAGTGTCTGCTGGAACATTTTGAGTGATGAGGAACTCACTCCTCTGAGGAAGCCCATTCCATTACCAACCAAATCTGAATGTCAGAAAGTTTGAACATAGAAGTAATTATAATAAACTGTACTCTAAGCATAAAGAATCATAAAGAAACATGTCTGATTCATAGTCATAGCTTGTGCTAGGTTTTAGGTGAGGTGGATAAAAAGTGGCCAGAATATAAACACATGAATAGATTAGGATTTACATTAGCCAAAAAGCTATAGCTTATGTTAAATTTCCTGTTACAGTTACTTGTGTTCCTAGTTTATCTCCTTGGGATTTAGCTTATATTTCCTAGGGAGTAGAAGCCTCAGAATAGAAGACAGTAAATTCTTAATGGCAGCATTCATTTCCTGTTATTTATGGTGTGAAAATCAATGAAATTATCAACAACACCGCCAAGATTTACCAAGGTACAAAACTATCAGGGCCTTGCATATATCTGCCACATCCCCTCCTTCATCATATTGGTAGATTTAAATCGTGGAGCCAGGATATAACTGATCAAGAGTGTACAGAGGGGCAGAAGCATAGGCACTCTACCAAAGACACATGTTCTCTTTGGCTTATTCTGCTCATTAGTAATATTCATACTTTCAAATAGTAAAACCTATGGACTCTAAGTCTTATGTTTCTTATTTCCTAGCAAAGACTTATCCTTTCTCATCAATCTGTCTCCTGCCTCTTGGCTCTTTTTCTTCCTCTGAATCCTGGCAACCTGGTAATTCACAACTTTCTGTTCTTTGCTATAATCTCTTGTCTCCCATATATTTACTTTATAACAGTTCCCTCCCAGTCTTTCACCAAACTTAAATGTGGTCTTTGTGGCATTTTGGTTGAACAGAAACATTAGATGAGGCACCAGTTAAAGCTTGGAGACTGGCAGAGGAGAGCTGCTGCCCTTAAAGGCTTAAAAATTTTCAGTTCATCCAAGGAAAATGCACCGTATCAGTGCTCCTTCACTTGTCTTTTAAAGAATGTGCTTCTGCCCGCTGTCTTCTCAAAGTATTAATAATTCTAATAATTCCTATAGCAAATAAGAATGACCAGCTTTTTCAGCACATGTATGTTCCTTAAAGTCATGTGAGCACGACTAAAATATGACGTTTAAATCCGTGATTCTGTAACATTTTATGTATTAACAAAATAACCTAAGCTATGGTGTCCCTGAAAGCAGGTACTAGTATGTTTTTTGTTTTGGATCATTTTGCACTAAAGATGTCCACAAAATTACCACTCAATCAATGCTTAGTACCACCATTTTGGTTATCTATCTCCATTTTATTTATATTACAGATTGAGCCACAAACCAAACATTGAAGTATACCCCTTCACTTTTTGTACTTTAACACAATTAATAAAGTTAGGCAATGTCTCTAAAGTTATCACATATGAATTGAAAGACTTAGTCATCCAATTCAAAAATCTCAATTTGCTAATTTAAATATAGTCCACCAAAATAGACTTTTTTTGGGTACTGACTTACAGTGAGGATGTGGAAATTTTTACTTAATTTAGAGGCTCCTTTTTTGACATTTACATAGCATTATGTGGGAAATGAAAACTTATCAATATCCCTGCAATACTATTTTTGTGTACGGAACTATAGGTCTATAATTTCTCCTTGTTCAATTTTTTAAATTTTTTATTTTTTGGTTGGTTGATTAGTTTTTTGTTTGTCATTTTCAAAAAGAGAGAATAGTGCTTTTTGATAGAGAAAGACAGTTTTAGTTGTAGGTCATGCTGGGAAAAATCAGACCAGCAACCCGTGTTCTGTGGTTTGTGAGGGTGTAAAAGTACCATATTTCCCAAAGCCTGGAGATTCTCGTCAGAACCAGCTGAGGTGTTTCAATAATTGGGTTGGGAGGAAAGGGAAAATGAGAAATAGAAGACAATCCTTACTTCTCAATAGAATTTGATTTCCTAAATTATAAGCTCCAGAAATTAAATTTGCTTCTAGCTCACTAACTCTAGGAATTGGGAACTGTTTATATTTATCTAGGACTCCATATTTTTCCTTTTTTGGATGTTTTATTTACTCTAAAATTTTTTCTCCACCCTTTACATATATGAACTTAGATTAAATTTCTTAATACTATATTCTTCTTGGGTTGATTTTTTTAATCAACTAAAAGACATATTTAATCTAGAAGAAAGTGCCTTTGCTTTTGGGAATGTGACCAGGGTGGGCCCCAGTGGGTTATGGCAACCCCTGGGGTTGTTAACATTTACTGAAAAGCCTATCCAGTGATTTCAGTGATGTTTATTAAACCAAATTCCCACCTGATTCTGAGCCATTTTTAACAGTGGATTTCTTACTTAGACATACTAGTCTTTCAAACCCCTTAAGTGTGGATAGTATGCCTAACCAGCATCTAAAATAAATTTTCACGTAAAATAATACTCCCAATATTTGAGGTCTCAATTCAGAATCGCCACTGCATTTCTTCATTGTTGTCCTAAGTTTCTCTTATCTTGGGAATGTACATTGAAGAGTAATTAATGGATCTTGGCTTTAGAACTACTTAACCCCATCTGATAAAAGCTTGTTTTTCATAAGATAGCGAAAAAAACTTTATAAATTACATGTGTACTAAAAACAGTGTAGAGTGAATGAACAAATGAGGAAAAAATGGGTAAAAAATATCAAGTCTACTCTTTAAAACATAAAATTGTAGCTTTCCATTTGTATCAAATGTTCAAGTTTCTAAAATGAGTATCTAAATTTCTTTGCGTCTAATACTCATCTTTTCTCAATATAAAGTCTTCACATAGTCAGTGCTTGCTTTTATTTATTAAGAGGCTGATGTTCATATCTTCATTTTTTTATAATACATTCATCTCCTTCTTGCTTTCCTATGCTCCTTGTCTCTTTCATTATTCATATTGACTCGGGAGCCTGTTGGAGTGATTGAACTCGGAAGGATAATTGTGACAATTTTAACTGAGGACAGTGTAGGCCATTGTAGTAGATGCTGTGGTGCTTTGTTCAAATTCCCCCTTCAATACTGAGACATTCTTTCCCAGAGCTGCTGAGAGTATTGGCAACTGACAGCTCTCAGCTGAGTCCCTCACTGGGATTGTCCTCAGCCTAAGAGAGTTTCTGGCCCAAGGTATGTCCCATTCCCCAGCCTGTGTCCAGTGAGTAAAGATGAAGTCATATGGAGTGCTTATAAGGCCTGGCCCCTCGCCTCAAGGCAAGACAACTCTAAAGGACCATCCAGAGTTCCCTGCAGGATGGGCTGAGGCCTTTGTTATGACTGCATCACAGTTAAACCACTCCCCTGCCCAACTTTACTCTCTTCACTTTGCTACAAGTGTTGATCCCAATGGTACCTCTCAACGAACGCCCCACACCCAAGTCAGGTTTCTCTGACAACTTAATCAAAGACAGCCATCATTAAGAAAGCACTGGGAACAGGTATAAGTAATAATAGCAAAACCATAAAGCTCCCATCTATTGAGTGCCTACTAGATACCTGGCAGTGTGCTAGACTTTTCTAATGCCATGTCATCTACTTCCCACATCTACCCTATGGTACAGGTATTGATATTCTTTTTGAGAGAAGAGAGACTCAAAAAGATAAACAGCTTTCCCAAATTTGCAGAGTTGTTCTGTAGGAGAGTTATTATTCAAACCCAGTTCTGACCCCAGTATCTCCTAATATATCTTTATCAAAACTATAGCATATCTTGAACTATTTGAAGAAAAAAATTCCTGCTTTCTCAATAAAGTTAATATTAGATTATATCTTGTGAATAATATAGATAAATACCTTTATTTGGATTCTCTCAAGAAATACAACCAACAGGAGAATGTAGATGCATGTGTATTTATGTATGTAAATATTTAAGGATTTATTATAAGAATTGGTTCACGCAACCAAAGAGACTGACATGTCTGAAATCCTTAGGACAGGCTGTGAGTTGGGAAATCAGTGGTGACACTGAATTTTCCAGGACAAGCTGGCTGGCTGAAGAAGAGAAAGAAATTCCTCTTTCTGACTGCTGAAATCACCATTCTCCCTTTAAGGCCTTCAACTAATTGAATGAGACCTCTCTCATTGCTGAAGGCAATCTCCTTTATTGATTTTAGACATAATCAGCCATACATGCAATCACTTGACTAGTGATTTAAGTACATGAGATACCCTCACAGCAACAATCAGGTCAGAACTTTCTTGACCAAACAACTGGACACCACAACCTAGCCAAGTTGACACATGAAATCAGCCATCACAACACCCTTCATTCATTTTTGGACCTGTAAGCCAATTAATCTCATTGCTGATAAGGCTTTTCATAAATTCATCTAAAATAGCTCACTCCTATGAAGTTTATACTATGACTATATACTTATATTCACACTATATGAAATCTTCTGTAATAATTATAAACTCTACTTTCATGAGCAGTGTCCTTTCTCTTTGCTAAAAATATGGTTCAGTAGTCTACATGTATATATAGTAAGGCAGTTCTTCAATTCAGGCACTTAGAAGTTCAGTTTATTGTTCCAGAATAAATTTGAAGGCATTTCAACTATCTGCTTACACCCTAAACTAAAATATGTAAATAGAATTTCATATCTTGAAGAGAACGATTAACTCTTCCTTACTCTCTCAATATGTTATTTCATTTGATTCCCACAAGAGCATTGTGAGTGAGTCAAGTTATGCAGAGATGGAGAAGCTCAGCCCCAGGGAGAAATAAAGGTGAGAGTCCTCACTGAGAGGTCTGTGAGCAGCTCAGATCCATTGTCACAGGGCCAACATTATGACTTAGTCTCCTTTGAGCTTACACCGTCATTGCTGTGAATGCTGTTCCAAATCCAGTCTGATGTTTCAAATCACAGATAAGAAAAAGTAAAATTAGCAGTAATTCTTCACTGCAGTTTTTTGATAATTGAGCACATAAAGAGATTGCTGTGCAGTCTCACCTCTTTAAATGGACAGCTAGGTTTATTTCACCTTATCTATTTCATGATCACTAACATAACCATCCTATGTTCCATAAATTCAAATCATCAAATAGTTAAAAATCCTCCCATCAGTGTTACTGAGAATGAATTTTAAAACATCTTAAAATATGCTATAGCACTTGCCTCTTCAGATGTTCTGTGGGTGTGTTTTCCCACTAATTAAACCTCTTCTGGTTGCTGTGATTGTCTCATTTTATAGTGTGTAATCCCATTTTTTTTATCAGCCTCCCTTTTTAGTCTTTTGAAGGTTCTTTCAAAATGAATGTGACATGCAAAATGTTATGTTGCTTTTACAGCTGAAGATGAGGCAAAGAATGTAGAGCACAGTGTCTCAGCCCTTCTAATGTAAATATTCAAACGTGTTAGATATTTTACATCATACCTATTCTCTTTGAATATGTTATTTAAATCATTGTGATTTCACATAGTAATTTTCGCCACCAAAATCCAGGTTTCAAGTCAGATAATTTGGAAGTATCTCTTTTCTCTCACTAACATATCCACTAAATGATCAAATCCTGTTAATTCTATGTCTTGAATCTGTTGATTCCTCCTCTCTATTCCTGTGGTCAAAGTCCTACTTCTACCACTTATTTCAATTGCTGTCTTCCCACCACTATATATGCTGAGATCACAGTTATCATGATGTTTCTCACTAGCCAATGTTTCCATGCTATCCCTCCCCATCTCTAATACATGCATAAACATGCACACTCATTCTCCCCATCTGGATCTGACTCCAGACTACATATCAAACCTTATCTTCCACCATTTTTCCCTCACACTTTATTTTGCAGGAAAACATAATAATTCTCTGAAAGCATCATGTTCTCACATGCTGATCCACTGCCGAGATCACTCTTCCCTGCCTTGTCCTTGTAGCTATGCACAATTTTACGTGTCCCTCAACACTTAGCTTCAATTCCTTCCCCAGTGCACCCACGATCCCTTATGTACCTCTCCACCACAGAAAGTATCAAACTATAGTGTAAATATTTAATCGATTCCCTCCTTTCTAGTTTTTACATTTCTGGGATTTAGAAACATGTATTTCCTGCCCCTAAGACAGTGACTGGTGCACAGGAAAGGCTAAGTAAGGGCTGTGCGACAGTGGTTCAGCGGTAGAGTTCTCGCCTGCCATGCTGGAGACCCGAGTTCCTTTCCCAGTGCCTGCCCATGTAAAGAAAAAATAAAAGCAGAATTAATGTTTGTAGAGTTAATAAAGCAATCAGTGGAGGTAGGAGTGTACGAACTCAACACTAACCATTTAGAATAGGCCACATGAAAAAATGTTAACTGTCATATATAAATAACTTTATTTTTTGTTGACAGAGGAAAGTTTCTTACCTCTATTATGATTATGGAAGATGTCATTGATCAACATTTTTATTCATTTTGTTTCACACACAAATTTAAATATTTTAAATGTGCTGAAAAATTGTTTTCTCTAGAAATAATCACAGAAATTTTTAATAAAAGAGAAAAATCAATTGGTTCTGGTTATTTTGAAGCAATGCTCTCTGTTTTATAGGCTTTGTGTTATTTTTAAAAGAATTCCCTACATATATCTATGCTTCCAGGGGACATAATTTAACTTGCAGAGTGATGAAATACATGGTATAATATTAGTAGTTTTACCTTGTTATGAATAGTATATAAAAGAAGATTTTATTTTTAGTTGTTAAAAGCCTTAATAAATAAAAGGCTGTCATTATCTAATACCACAAAGTTTAGAGTTTCTACAAGCAAACAAGGTCAGTTTTACATTTTGAAATATTATTTATATGTAAGCATTGTGTCTTAGACTGACTCCTATATTATTTCTCAAAGTGATTTTCAAACAGTTGAGTTTTTAAGAGATTTTTTCCAGACATTTTTGAACATCCACCTTTATATCACAGTTTCTCCTACATCGGTTTTGTATTAAATTCTAAAGAGTGCCTTAGTGCTATGATCTGTTTAGCTTTTAGCTTTTCCAAATCCCCTAGTTTCTTTCATGGATGTTTTATCGTATTATAATATAACCGTGAACTTTAGGAGTCTGGATTAATAACTCAGTGGGTACCCTCTCAATGATTTTTCCAATTCTCTAAAGAGGAGGAGAAATAAATTTTAGAAATAACTATTGGGCTATTCACTTCCTTTATTCATGTGATACCCCTTCTATAAGAAAAGTGGAAAGGTCAACTTAGAGAATTTGAAAAACATGAAATCATTATCTTTAATGAATAACTGATGGATGTGTAACCCTACACACCATAACCCATATACATTATATGGGTTATGAATTTGCCTCATTAAAGACTTACAGAGACACCAATGCTAGGTACCAATCCAGAAGTAAGGATTCAGTAGTAATCAATAGACAAGATTTCTGCATCAGAAAGGAAGCATTTTATTGGGAGTTCTAAATATACGATATTAAAGAACTAAGAGTCTTACAGAAGGGGTGCGTGGGTAGTTTAGTGGTTAGAATGCCCGCCTTTCATGTGGGAGACCTGGGTTCGATTCCCAGACCATGCACCCCCCCAAAAAAAAAACAAGTCTTACAGAGTGTCAAACACATAAACAGATATATGGCAAGAGCAGTGGGAGAAGTATGTTCAGAGAGCTCCCTCAGAGTTCCACATCATCCAGGCCGTGGAAGCAGAGAAGGCTTCCAATTAATGCCTGAGCCTAACCTTAAAGGGGCATTAAGAAGTTTTGCAGGCAGAAAAGCAGAAGGAGACGCAGGAAAGGAAAAGACATCCAGGCAGAAGCTGAGCACGAGTAAAATCTGAAAGATACTGAGATTTTTGTCCACAAAGTCCCAATAACAAATAATGATGGGAAAGTTAAAGCAAACCTCATTTAATATATGGCTATAATAATTCTATTTTAAAGAAAGTTTTTTATATCACCTATGAGAGTTAAGTAAATAGCCATGATGATTGTGGGCTTCAGTTACACCAAGTTACATATTTCTCGCAAAAGTAAAGCTTCCATATTTTTCCAGATTAAATCCATGGATAAATTGTATGTTGCTTAGCATAAGTATATGTGTTTTACATAAATTTACATGTTGCTCGAAGCTTTCTGTGGGGTGTATAAAATAGAAATTAACTGTGCAATGTTAAGATTCAGCATTCAAGGTCATTGAGATAATTCCCTGAGAAATACTCTGTGATTTCTCTTCGAGGCTGCTTGTTATTCTAGAGCACATTCTGCAAATATAAGGCAGTTAAGGGAAAAGGGAACTAAAATCAAAATTTCTACTTCCTTCCTCATTTATCCCTTGACTGAACTATAAATTTTTGAGGACAAGAATTATGTCTATCTTGCTTACCATTGTCAGCACTTGGTATCATGCCTGGCAAATATATTTTTTTAAATAAAGTATTTGTTAAATAAAATATTTGCTAAATTTAATTAACATATAAACATAGAACAAAAATTTTAATATATAAGCCTTTTCCCATTTCATTGCTTATTTACTAGCTTCCACGTCCCCGCTCCAAAATAGAAAAAAAATGTAGTATTATGAGGAAATTTTTAAATACATGTTTTCAATTTACAAATATTTTATGATTATCTTTAAGGCCATAACACCATTCCAGGGCAGGGAATATGTGGTTGAGCAGAGTATGGTCAATCCGTTCCAGAGCTCATAGTCTAGCTTAAAAAAGCACGCATGTAAACAACTATTTAATGTGATAAACTTTGTAATAGTGAAACTTACACTGCTGAGAGAAATGAACTCTGGAGGAAAAATTTGAATTATTAACCAGATATGTCATTAGCAGAAAGTCTTGTTTTTAGAGTTAACATTCAATAGAATCTAACGAACCTCATAACTAAATGTTATTCAACCAAGTAGTACAAGGTATGGAATAATCTGACTGATAAGTTTTAAATTATCTTAAAATCAAACTGTTTCTCATTATTTACTTTATGGTCCTATAAAGCCAAATTAATTACCTATTTTGAAGCAGAGTTAGACTAAAATAGTTTAGACTGCATTAATTGTGAAGATGCAGCTTATACTAAAGAGTTTAAGGCTTACAAAAACAATAAGCTTGACTTAAACCATGTAATATTATATTTTATCATTAACTGCTGAGCGCCCCACCCATAAATATAGCATATTGACAAAATTGGTTTTCAATTACTTCTGAAATATAGCAATAGTATTTTCTAAAAGCATTTCTGAAACTTGTACTCTAATTGTCATTATCCATCATTTAAGTATTAAGGAATACCAAAAGACTTCTGGCTTCCCTGAAGTAAGGGACTGTGTGACAAACTTTGCTCTCTGCACCCAACATATCAGTTATCCTGAGCAGCCTGCTGCATGCCTCTGGTGTTTAAAATAACCTTAGCTAGCATTAGAGATTTGAGCATTTTCCTAAGAATATTTCTGTTTGTTTTTAAGAATAATCAAGCAGACAAATAGAATCATTTTTTATTAACTAACTCTCTTTAGATTTTGCACATATTGCTGTTTGAAATCAAAATTCTCCCTGGAATAATCCATTGGCATGTTTTATTTTTATATTTTAGATGTTGGCATTTAAATACCTTTAGAGAAGAAAAATTTTGGTGTTTAAATATCAGTGATTACCTTTTGCATTTATCCTACACCTTTAAGAAAGGAATTAAGGAGTAGTTACCCTAAATATATAGAAGTGAGAAACAAACTCAGTCTGTATCAGTTAGTTTTTACTGCAAAACAAACCACACAAAAAAGTTACGGATTTCAAACAATGATTTATTTAACTTACAAATCTCTGAGTTGGCAAATTGGGCTGAGCTCAGCTGAGGTGTTAATCTGCAGTCATACATCTTTATTCAATTGCCAGTCAATTTGGTGGTTCTGATTTTGGGGATCAGCTGGCTATTGGGTGGGAGTGCAGGGACAAACAGGCCATAGTTTCTCATCATCCATCAAGTTAGCGTAGGCTGGTTCACATGGAGGTCTCAGGGTTACAAGAACATAAGAGCTACTTAGAACTAGGCACAAAAGAATATACACAGGTGGATGGGTAGTTCCGTAGTAGAATGCTCGCCATCCATGCAGAAGACCAGGTTCGATTCCTGGACCATGAACAAAACAAAACAAAAGTACATGCAAAGTGTCACTTCTGCCACATTCTATTGGTTAAAACAAGTCATAAGACCATACCAGATTCAAAGGGCAGGGAAATAGACTCTCCCTCCTGTTGAGAATCACTACAAAGCATTGTGACCATTTTTTGCAGTCTACCACTTTCTGTCCTCTTGCACTGGAATTTTTTTTGACAGTTTTCTAATTTGCAACCCTCATCCCAGTATCCACATGTCTCATTCAATCATGGTTCCAATTGCTCTGTTGGTTGGTTTCTACTAAAATACAACCCCCTAAAATGTATGACCCAATTCAATGGGTCAGTAATTGAAAGAGGCTCAGTTGGGAGTTTTTCCTGCTGGTCTCAACTGGGCTCATTAATACATTCGTAGTCACCTCTCAGGACCACTTGGAGTTGTTGGGGAAAGGAGATGTGCAGTTGCACAGCTAGGACTCTCATCTATGCTCCCAACGTTTTCTCACTACGCATTGGGGTTAGACCAGGCTATGTCACATGACTGTCATAGGTTTCCAAAATAGCAATCCATAGTCACACACATATTTTAAACATCTGCTTATTCCATGTTTAATAGCATCTCACTGACCAATGCAGGTCACTTGGTGAAGGACAGAGTCAGTGTGGGAGAGGATTGATTACCCAAGGGTGTAGATCCAAGGAGGCATGAAAAACTTTAGGGTCGTTACCGCAACACTCTACCTCAAAGTTTAAATACTTAATTATCAGTGCTAAATGATCCTTACGTTCAGTTATGAGATCCGTTTTTAAATTAAAAGCTAGACTTATGTGTAATTTATATAGAGGGAGAAAAATTAGCCTTTGAAAAATATCCATTTGCACAACTCTGCAACATATGCTGCCACCAACCAACATAAACTAGGTCGATTGCTTTGACTAAATTAACCACTGTCTGAATTGACCTTTTTTTATTGAATTAAGTGTAGCAGACTAAAACACTCAAACTGATTATGCTGAGTCCTTTTATTTTCTCTTTTTAAAATTGTTAGGAAATTTTAATCACGTGTTAATAAAATACTGAAAACAGATAGTAATAGGGAAGCAATTTTTAATAAAAAGGACTAAATTGGTATTTTACCTAAAAAAATGAATATTCTGAAGATATTTATAATATTTGCCACCTTTTCTCTACTAAAATAATCCTTGTTTAATGGTTCTATCAAAAATTGGTTCTAGCGAGTTCTGTACTTCAGCTGTGTTTAATAGGGAAGATTATGGTTATGTCTAAAATAAGCATGAAATATACTTAACATTCGTATCCAAAATGAATTCCATAAGCTCTTTTAGATTTCTCATTAATGAGTAGTGGTATCATTATTTGAATTATCATTGACTTTGTTGCAACTTAGAACTATTGGCGAGAACAGAAATATTTATGAAACTCTTTATAATGCCGGATTAAGAGGATTTATTTATAATGTTATAAGAGTAGACTAAATCTAAGGAAAATGGTAGTGGTAAAAATAGTTAGTTAGCTCAAGTTCATATTCACTGTCTCCTTGCAATAGTTCTGTTTCCTATGAAACTTATTTATATCCATGGCTATGCTTGCAATTTGTACCTTTAAGGTAAATATATAGGTGTACAGATTGTAGGATGTGAATGTGCTGCTTAAATAAATATTAGACTTGAGAGTTCAAAAGATTTTAGGAGTTTTCAAAAGCAATTTGAAGATGAAGATAAAGATTATCAATGCATATTGATTAAGGCATGTGAGACTTGAAAATGTTATAATAAATTTAGCTCACATTTGGTACTTTTAAGTCCTTGAACTCAAAAGTGAAGGTACCAACTGTAAACACAATGGCAGGAAATTGGTTTACTATGAGGTAGATGTTTATCATGTAACACCAAAGAATACCAGAACACCATCAAAATCCTTCAGAAAATCCTCCCAAAATTTTCTCTGTATTAATGATTACAATTTCAGTATGTGAAATCAAAAGGACTTGAAAAGACAATTCAACAATATGACTGGATACATTGGAAGATAACTATAGATAGTATATTGGTCTGTGTTTAAAAATCCCAGATGTTGACAAGATAAATTTGAAGAACTATAACTGAATATGTCAAGGTATTGCCCGTCATACAATATTTTTGACTAAACGAAATAGAAAGGCCAGTATCAGCTTGTGATATCTTAGTGACATCAGGCTCTAGTCAAATCTGAAAATCCAGTAACCAATTATTAAATGTCATCGTTAATGGGTCTAGAAGTTCTTGATAAGCTATTGAGGTCTCCTCTAGAATCGCAAGCTTCATGTTTACTATGTCATTAATATTACCCATCACTAATTCTTAATGTTAAAGGCAAAGTGACATACCAACATTGAGGTTTTGAATTTCAGTTGCCAGCTTTTGCACAGCTCTGCTGGAGAACAGATAATAGCAAGAGAACTTTATAACAGCTTCCCCAAGATTAAAATAGAACCTTTTCAATGAGACTTTAAAAGAATGTGGGAAGAAAAATGTCAAGTGTAGACCAACAGAATGAAGCTATAGATTGCTAACATACAAACATTGTGCTAGACCAGCCTGACATCCAGCAAAATGAAATATGAAGGATCTTGTTAACAGATGCCTCAGGAAGAAATCACCAAGACAGAAACATAGAGACTAAGTCCTAAATACACCATTTGTGGTTATAAACACAAAGGCAGGCTTCATGAGGACACAGTGTAGGAAGAGCTAACTATCAGGCATTAATTGTTTCAGCCAACACAAAGTGGTCAGTTTATAATAGCCACACAAACTGATGAACTTTTAGTTTGGTGCTTCACCATGGTAACATTATCTTTCAACTCTAAATCAAAATAAGGTGCTCCTTTTTTCACCACAGGACAAGTCAATTTATTTTTTCTAATTATGTAAGTAACATATGCTTACTAGAGATCATTAAATAGGCTAAAAGAAGAAAAAAATCGCTTAGAATTACACTACTTTGAGTTAATCCACCATTGATCTTTTGTAAGTAATGTGTTTATGCATTTCTTCAAGCATGCATAAACACACCTTTTACATTTGTACAGCAATATTGTGCATACTATTTTTATTTGGATGCCTTTCCCCCTAATTTCTCCACCCACAAGGCATCTCTCTGACCTAGTTAAGCTGTTAATATCTTAATGTGCAGTGCTTGCTTTGGCATCACATATCCTAAAATTGGAATGATACAGAGGAGATTAGCATGGCCCCTGTGCAAGGACGATGTACAAATTCAGGAAGAGTTCCATATTAAAAAAATATATATATATATCCTAACACGTGTCCTTCTATATTTTCCTCTGCCCTCATAATCCTAGGCAGAATTTCTTATGTACAGGGAACTTTTTTGCCATTGTTCTGTACAAATTGTATCATATTTCATATACTATTTCTGTATCTCATTACTCTCATTCAAAATAATCTTGGAAATTCACCATGTCTTCTAATTCATTCTTTTCAATGGGTGTATCATATTCTATGTATGCTTTAATTCAATTTGTTGTATTAACTTTGTTTATATTAACCTTGAATATTAACTGTTCCCTGTTTTGAGTATTTATAAACAATTCTATATGAAATATTCTTAAATATCTGATATCAAATGAATTGCAGGGTTAAAGATTAAAACTATGGTTAAATTGAATAGATGCTGCCAGATTTTCTTCCAGAAATGATATAATATCAAAGTTTACTACTGTGTGGCAGTGTTATAGTAAAAATTACTAGAGAGGGGGCAAGAGTCTTTGGTCTATGTCCAGTTTGTCCCTGCATAGCTAGATGACCCTTGGATGAGGCTTGTAGCATGTTTGGGCTCTTGTGTTCAATGGGAAGTGGTCAGGATAGAGGACTCCTAATATTCCTACTTATTTCTAGACATCTATGATTTTGTTAAACTTTATATTCTAAAACTAAAACCAAAGCAGTGTCCTAGTTATAGGGTCCAATAATAGTGAA
>PVIY010000693.1:0-35902 GCA_004026745.1 Myrmecophaga tridactyla | reverse complement strand
AAACAAGAAAGGAGAGAACTCCTAAGAGAGAAAAAGTGAAAATGAGGTTTAAACTTAAGAAAACAAGCATCTTCTGTAAGTAACCATTTCATTAAAAGTGCACAAATTGTGGAGATTCTCTCTCAGGAGCTCCGGACTGTGGACCGAGCTTACATATAATGGGCTCCCAAATGGATTGTTCTCATTACTTCTCTTGAAGGCTCTGTAAATCTACTGAAGGGGTAATTTAAGTTTAGCGTTCCAGATCCAATCATTTTACTTTTAGTCTTCCTTCTTTAGAATTTAAAAATATGATGTGGATATAATCCAAAAGGGAAAGGATGGGGCCAAAATGAGCCTATTTCAACTCCTTGAATACTCCTGCTACCCATAAATATGCAATATATAGACTGTAGTGGGTTGTTTTTTTTTTGTCTCTGAGAAATGTTGATTGAGATTTTGCCAGTTTATAAAGCATTGCACATTATTAATTGCAAGAAATAAGTAAAGGACAGCATAAGAAATATAATCTAGTCCTCAGCCTCCTAGTTCCCTGGACCTTTATGTGACTTTAATGAAGTCCTTCTTTATCCCATTAAGCTTTTGTTCTGCTGTAACTCCCCAAAAGGAAAACGGTTTTGGGACTTGTCTAGAGCAAAAATAAATAAATTATTTGGTAGGAGAAAAGTCTGGAAAATGAAATACTCAATTATTTAACCGTAGGAATGTGAATTTACAAAATAATTTTTCAAGAATGTGAGCCTAAAGATTGACTTTTAATCTGCTTTTATTTTCTGCTACTAAAATGCCACAATATGGTTTGTGGTATTAACAAACAAGCAACAACAAACAAGTAAAACACAAAACACCAAGCACAGCCTTTTGGACAGTGTTAGTTTTAGAACTAACTTCTCCCTGATTTTCTGCAGAGTAGACAGATTGATTCCTGATTAGTTTAACTGAGTGCCCTTTAAGAGAGCTGCTCAAAAATCCAGTGGGACCTTTGAGTTCTTCATATCTAACATGGGCCCACACTACATAAAGTGGGTATGGAAGCTCAGTTTTAAATTCTGTTGATTTGAGATGGAAGTATAAGTTATGTTTACAGTTTACTTTTTCCCCCTAAGATTGATCCAAGGTTTTCAAACTTCCTTTTCAGATTTGAAAGAAATGATTACTTTGTCTGGTGGAGATGAGAAAATGAATTTTATTAGAGTTTAAGACTAACAATTTATCCAGAGGAAATTAGCAGCATAGGACATTCTCTGGACAAATATCACATTCCATGAAATAATTATGGCATTTTAATGCATTCTCACCATGAAGCATTTCCTTATAAATCACTAAACTGGCCCTGTTTTAACAATTATTTCATTAAAGAAAACTTCAAGACCCTTAGAAATCACTTGGATAAGACTAACAGGAAGGAAAAGAAACAGAAATGAAATACTGGAGGAAAAAATGTCCTATATACAAAACTATATAGTTAAGTAATTCATTGAATGAGCACACATCATTTGAGAGATTAAAACCTCACAGTGAATTTCTTCACACCCTTTCTACAAATGCTAAAGGAAAAAAATGAATTCAAATGATTTCTAGAAATTAGTCCCACTTTTGTGATTTTTATATAATCTGTTGGATCTATTTCAAAGTAAAGGCAAACAGCTAGACTATTTAATCATCAGGATACTGCCCTCTAAGAAAAAGCACATTTTTTTAAAAAGACAATCACTTTCATTCCATAAAGAAGCCCCTAATCTGGGGTGCTCCTTTATGGCTTGCATTAAACGTTCTTTCATGTGTTTAGCTATTGTTGGAGAGATGTTTTGAGTTTTTTGCAACTCTCATTTCAAGCTGCATGCATCTGCTCTCATTCCAGTCAATTGTTCTTTGATTGCAAGAAACTAAAGGGAATATTGGAGTATTGCTGTGTTGTTATCTGAAAAAAAAAAAAAAAAAAAAAAAAAAAACCTCCTGAGTTGTAAATACCAGAACTTAACATATACATAATAAAGGCAATCTACTTTTCCTGATAGAGTGAATGAAAGATGAGATTAAGTAATGAGAGATGTGTACCAGTCATTCTAAAGTGTAGAAGCATCACTGATCCCATGAATTGGTAAATCTGAAAGATATTTTCCCTTCTGACCTTCTTAACTATGGTTATTCTTCAGCTATGTCCTAATTGTCTTGTTCAACAAGAATCAGGTGTTTTGAACCTCCTTTGTGTTTTGTAACTGCATTGACTAACAAAAACTCAGGTTGACTCTCCTTCCTGCTGGTGGTGGATATGGGAGGAATAAATCTTTGTTAAGTTAAGACATATGGCTGTGAGACCAGCAGTCTTTCACCCAAGCACCGTTTCATTCTGTTGCCCACAAGGTACTTACAAAAGGATCCATTTTATAAGGCAAAACGAGATAATCTTTTGACAGCTCTCTTCTCTTAATTAATTTCCCACATGTAGTGATTCCTTTCAAAACTATTTTCTCGCCACAAAAATAGGTCTCTCTGGATAGCAAAGCGATGATTTTTGCTCACTGATTATTTTTCCTGTATTTTTAAAGATATGAATTTGTGTGTGCATATTTAAATTTTCTTAACTATCTTAGCTGCTAATCATTATATGCAATATTAAATGGTCAAGCCCTATATCAGTAATTGTTGAAAACCTAACTTCCATGTGTTCCTTAAAATAGGGCATGTTTGATTTCTGAAATGTCATATAAATTGTAAGGCCAAAAATGGCCCCTTTGACTGAATATGCAAAGTTCCCCTTAAACCACCTTGAACTAGGCAGATTTGCAACATTTTAAACTGGCACTTCATCCCTCTTTCAGCAAGCATCCTCTGCAGATTTAATGATCAGGAACATCCTTCTGATGCATGCTGGGAGATATGGCTGCAGGGTACAGACCACAGCAGACAGTGTGTCAGATGAGGCAGAACTTCTTGTTAGGGGTGAGTATGCTAATAGTGCAGTCTGAAGACATGATCTCCATAAATTATCATACAAGGGAATTTTAATGCATGGACTTGGAGCACATCAGTATTGTGCATCTTACTCTCAAATTTCACAATATATGTCATTTTTGCCTAACCTTTTTGCCTTTGAAAAGATTACATGGAAAACTTCTCCTTAGTAACAGACAAAACCTACATATCCAACTTCAGGACCCAAAACAGCTTTAGTAATAAGCGGTCACTAAGTGTTTAACAAATTTAATGCCAAACGGAAATCTGAAAGATTTGAGCCACTAACACCCTTTAACTACAGAGATAAAATTTGTTTTGTGTATCTGTGTTTTTCACATTCGAAGCTAGTGGAACCCCAAGGCGTATTATTACCTCCACTGACTTCGAAATTCTGCTTCCAAAAACAGGAAAATTGCATACCTAAGATGGTGACATTTGTAACTGTTAAATGACAGGAATTTATTTAAAGTCTGAAAATGTCAACACACAGCCTCTGCACAGAAATGACAGTTAAGTAGTTTCCAACTCTGAGCCACCCCGCCAAATTCTGCAACCCTATGAAGCTGCGTTGTATTTGAATTAAACAAATGCCTGGAGCAACCATTTCCTTTAGTAAAGTATGTCCCCATATGGGAAATACATTTGCTAGCATGCATTTTCTTTCTCTCTGTCTGTTCTTTTAGCTCTTTATTGAAATATAATGTACATATAGAAAGTCTCACAAATCACACGTATACAGGTTTACAACTCAGTGAATAATCACAAAATGAACATGCCATGTAACTATCATTCAAGATAGCAACTACTACCACATTACCAGAATCCCGCCTAGTACCCTCTCTTTTTTAGATCTTATACAATTATATTTTTAGTGCTCTGAATATTGGATCAGAACCCTTAGTGTGTTCTCTACAAATAAAAATTTCACAGCCCATAGCAAGAACGTTTACTTGAGATTAACTGGTCTTTTATCCACTTGGAGTGTTTGCCATCAATTCTAATTTTTAGGAATTTATAAATATTATAATATAATTATCATAATAATTAGTATATATCCTAGAGCAGGAGGCATGTACTGAACTTCATCACCTCATTGTTTGGGGTTGTGTATATCACCAAAAGTTTGTTGATTTCTGGTAGTGCATCCATCATTACTCCAATTAAAATATTGTTTTAGAAAAAGAAGAGGTATATCTGGGCGAGTGCCTGCTTATTCATTTTTTGTGTATTCGTTTCTGTTCAGGCTATTTGAGCTTTCTCCAAACTTATATCAAAAATGTGTATCTGTATTACCCCTATCGTAAAACATCAATTTTTTAAAGTGTTCATACTATCATAATATTCCATTTGGCTAAAAATTTTCCTTTGTGCTTTCCAAAGTTATAAGGCTCATGGAGATACAGACCCCACATTACAGTCAAATTTATAGAAAATTGTTTTCTTCTCTTGGTATTGTCTATTTTAGATTATGCATATTTACTGTGTAGCACTTCCCTGGGAAATTTAGAATGATGCTCCTAAAATTGGGGCTTTCCAAATGAATAACACAATTTAAAGGCTGATATCAAGAAACTAGGTATTTTTACAAGGCTGTAAGGGGCAAATTAAAGTGGCAAACTAACATTCTGCTTTGTAAGTAAAATTAAACTCAACAGGGTTTAGAACATAATTCAGGTTCAGTTTTTTCATGTTCTGCTCTTTTAGCCTTTGGCTTTATGCCTAGGAGATGATAGAATACCTACATTTTGGAATTATGCTCAATAGCAGTTTCAAACAGGTTACTATTGTCTGAATATTCATGTAACACTCATTCGACTCATGCTTTCACTTGAAGTGAGCTTGATCAAGTCACCAATTTTCTGTTATGTATTTGCATTACTTTTCTGAAATTAGCAAAAATAGCTTGACTCTTCTGCCTGGTTGGTCTTAAACAGATTTGAAAACCGACTACAGATTCAGGTTCTTCTTTTCTATTTTATTTTTTTCAAGTTAGCAGCTCCTGGTGATTAAAGTGACTTGGATTCTTGAAGATAGTTATTTTTGAGGTTGGCATTTAAGATGAAATTCAAAACAGTTGTACTCTATCAGTCTCTTTTCACCCACTCCATTCATCGGTTTGTAACCTCAGGGAATTCTGATTGTACAGGTCATAGCATCAAAGCTAAGCATTTTAGATTGAACTTTTCTAATGATGGCTACAATTCCAGCAGCAGAATCCTTAAAACACAGTTATTCAAATGTATGCCACAGAAAAATGAGAGCAATAAAGACAATTCCACATCCACATTCTTGGAAAATGCCATCATTGGATGGTCTGAGCACTTCACTTTGAGCTTGAGGAACATACTTGTGCAGGAAAAAATATATTCTTATATTTCTGTGATTCTATTTCAGTGGAGATTCGGGGGAAAAAATTCTCAAAGAGTAAGAGACGCTACTTTTTCATCATCTTCTTTTTCATTAAAAGCAAGCTATAAAATTATTGTGTTCATCTCACTAAAACCTGCAATTCTTCACCCACATGGACACTGAATTGGGACTCATGGTTGTGGCTCCAAGACCTCACCATTGCCTGTTTGTTCTTCACTAATAATTCTTGCTATTCCTCCCCGTTCACTATTTTAAAGTATATATTACCCAAAAAGTGCTTCTTTCCATTGTTGCTTTATTTTGCCTGTGAACGTCAATGCTATTGTTCACATTTAGCCTGCCATTATCATCATCCTCAAAATATTAAATTTCCCATAAATAAGCATCTGAAGCATAAAATCACTTGCTCTCACATGTTTAAAATTCAGTGAACCAGCATTATAACAGCACGATGCATAATTTGGGGAACCATAAAATACAAGTAATGAACATATTAGAAAAAATTCTTTTGCTGGGTGTTCTAGTTTGCTAGCTGCTGGAATGCACACACCAGAGACAGATTGGCTTTTAATAAAAGGGGATTTATTTTGTTCTCCAGAGGAAAGGCAGCTAACTTTCCACTGAGGTTCTTTCTTATGTGGGAAGGCACAAGATTGTCTCTGCTGGCCTTCTCTCCAGGCCCCTGGGTTCCAACAACTTTCCCCGGGGTGACTTCTTTCAGCATCTCCAAAGGCCTGGGTTGAGCTGCGAGTGCTGAGATGAGGTATGCTGAGCTGCTTGGGCTGTGCTACATTGATCTCTCTCATTTAAACACCAGCCAATTAAGTTAAACATCATTCATTGCAGTAGGCACGCCTCCTAGCTGACTGCAGATGTAAATCAGCAACAGATGAGATTCACATACCATTGGCTCATGTTCACAGCAACAGAACTAGGTGCCTTCACCTGGCCAAGTTGACAACTGAATCTAACTACCACACTGGGATATAAAAGGAAATCAAAGCCAAACCTGGACATCTGTGCACAATTTTAGTCACTTATTTCAAATGTGATATAGCAGTGATAGAGAAAGCAAGCCTAGATAATGCTATAGGAAACCTCTTCAAAGATGGATAGAACTATATAGTACTGTCCTAGGAGAGAGAGAGAGACTGTTAACAGATAACCTCACTGAGGGGAATACACAATTTATAAAGAACTCCCCAGTAATGTGAAAGTGAGCAAACAATATAAGACTACAGAGAAAGAAGTATTGGTGTCCTGTTATTTTATTTTATAATTTAATGTCAGAAATATGTTTTCCAAAACAAGTACAAAGGTAGGAAACTATCATAGTTTTAAAAATAAAATGTGCTTAGCTAAGCAAGGGTCTGGGGCCAGGGCATGAGCTCCATCTATTCTGCCCAAAGATGGAAGCAATAAAAAGTTCAGTCTTTTTCACACAACTTCTTATTCTTATTGTTCTGCTTCTTAATGTAAAGCAATTTGTCAGGAAACTCTTGAGATAGACCTGGAAGAATCAATAATCTCTGGGTTCCTTCTGAATACACAGCCTATATGCTATATGTGTATTCCCAAATAGGACAAGAATTTTCATTTCCTGAATTATGACTTACAACATAAATCCAAAATGTATTAAATTGAAGTTGAGAAGAATGAATACCTCCAGATGTAGCTTGTTGAGAGATCCCTAGCTGCCACTCCCATCTATCACTTCTTATTCCTTGAGTTCAGCCTTTCTTTCAGTCTAACTTATTTTAAACAATTGCTTTTTCCAATCAATTCATTTGCTCTTTCCAAGAAAGATTCAGTTACTTGAATTTTTGCTTTTAATCTCTCCCGATCCCCTCAGTCATCAATTATTTGTTGATAATTTGTTATTCATTTCTTCACTCATCCATTCATTCATCACCTGCTCCATATCAGACACTGACTTCAGTAGCTAGAATGGAAAGATGAAGTTAAGATCTCAGCCTCTGGGACACTCTAAATTCACTAATCCACTATGGTGAGAGGAAGAGCAAAGAAGTTCCCCTGGGGAACTCAAAGCCTTGCAGGGGAAATAACTAAAGATTAGAGAAAACATAAGCATAGCTTGTGGCTCCTATTGCGAAATGAAAATGCAGAAGCCCTTGTTCAAAACTTAAGAATTTCAAGACATATACAACAGAGCATTTATCCAAGCCCAGGGTCCTTCTGATCTCGGAGCCCCATATTACTGCAGAGATCCCACACTCATGAAGCTCAGGCCAGCATAACTATTAAATCATGTATTAATCCAAACAAAAGGATTTTGGCAAAGGGAGGGAAGCAAATGCACCAAAATAGTCGAGGTCTAAGTTTTCTCATCTGTAAAATTAGAATATTAGAGCCTCCATCAGCTTTTGTTATTTTACTCCATGAGCCCTATGTTTCAGAAGGTTTTGTTTGTGTTAAAATAATCATTAATTCATATTTCAATTTTAATTCTGACCAAAGCCTCCTATCGTTATGAGGTAGCTGGTGTTACCCAAGTACAGGAGTGAATTCTACCCAACAGCAGAGAAAAATTTTAGCTAATTGTTACCTGATTATTTCAAGTCGTTGAAAACCACCTGAAGATATCAATTACTACCTGGATGGGAGCCTATTTCGGAACCTTTGTAAAGTACTCTACGAATGCTCTCCGCACTCTATAATTTTTAGTGATTCTCTCTAGCAAGACAAAGAAGTTTAGTAATTGTCTGCCCTTTGCCCTTAGAAGGCTACAGGTATTACTGCCTTCCCAAATACAAGCGAGATTTAAGCTCAGTAAAACTTTGCAAGTATGGCTAATACATTGTTAATTGATTTCAGAGTAAAAACAGTATTAATGTTCATTCTCTTCAGATCTCTTAAACAGCAATATGCTTGTGAACTATGTCAATTCTGAAATGATATGCATGAAATGGTAGCATCTGGTCACTTCTGAAAGTCTCCAAGTTTAAAATGTAGAAGTATTTAATGCAAGTATCTTTCCCACCACTGGTCTAACATGCCGTGAGTTTCTTATACTTAGAATACATGAGCCTTCTGTGATGGTGTAATGACTTGGACTCAAAATAATACCCAGGGAAAAGGCCAATAGTGATTAAAAAAAACAAAAAAGATCAATTCCAATACACTGGCATTTAGGGGCCAAAGGAAAATAACAAATGGTTTCAATATAATTTTAATGTTAGTTAAAAGACTAGTAAATAAATTTTCAAATAATTCATGTTTTATGCAGAATAGAAGTTATTCAGATAACTTGCTTTTACAATAAAAAAATAGCATTAAAAGAGGGATTTAAAATTCCCTCCCTCTTTTAGAAAATCTAATCCCATTCATGCATTGTTTTATTAGAATATCTCACATCATTGTGGAAATTTTAGATCGCCAGTATCAATGTTTGTTCGTGATATTTTTAAAAGTAGTTTATGCTAATTTGTTTCCCTAGCTTAAGCTTTTCTTACATTAATTATTGTTATGAATGTCTGTAAAACTTCTTTTAGACAATGAAGAACAGTTTAGAGTCTTTTTTCTCATACTTTTCATACAGTTGCTTGCTGATCTGTAGAACTCTTTTAAAACTGACCAAAAAGTAACATTTTTGTCAATCATGTGTTCTAGATCAGCTGCACTACATTTAGTTGAGCTAATTTAAATGATATTTGACTTAAATAACCTGACTTGACCACAATGATTGAAAAAAAATCAGCATGTACCTAGCTGCTAAGAAAAAATAAGCAAATGAATGAATTGCCGTTGAATACAGATAACAAATTGATGGAAATGTAGTATCTTGTATTTAATTCATTCAGTAAGTATCGAGTGCCTGATAGAGGCCAAGCTTTCTTCTAAGCTTTGACATTTCAATCAGCTGGTCTTAGACTTTATCTGGTTTTCTGAGGAAGTATTTTGCTATTTTTGAAACAGATACTCTCATTTCAGTCTTCCATTTGGAGAAAAATTCGAATCAACTGGGTTTTATATCATTTATATTTTTGAGTCAGAAAATTGTAAGGTAATCACGTTTCATTATGTATTTTGTTCCTCAGACATAACCCATTTTTCTTACACATCCAACCCTGTATAAAAATAATGATACATACCATCACTTCGTACTGATGTAAGCTTGTTGAGAAAAGCCCATGGTTTGGGAGGTTATGTTTTAAATGCCAATTTCATTCATCGCTTATTGAGTGCCTGCTACATGTCAAGACTACTAAATGCCAATTTCATTCATTGCTTATTGAGTGCCTACTACTACATTGCATCAACTCCCTCCAGAGTGCAAGAGGGAAAATGGTGAGAGGTAGGATAGATTGTAAGTGCCCTCTACTATCACGTGCAGCTGTTTGACGTTTATCCTGAAAGTTGAGGAGAGTCATCAAAGCAAGAAAATCATATGATCATATAAACACTTTAAGATCATTTTGGGAGCAGAAGAGAATGCTATAGAGAGGGAAACTGGTGACTTGCTGGTAGAGCAAATAGAGGCCATCCTGACAAGCATTAAGCAGAGGCTGAAATAAGGCGATAATAACAATCTAGAAGGATGTGTGCAGATACAGAATCTCCAGGATTCAGTGGTCCTCTGGCTATGAAAAAGAAAGAGGAGACATGGATGAAAGCCAGTCCTAATGCTTAATTGAGTGGTCAACAGGAGGGAAAACAAACATTCTAATTAGACCAAGATAGTTATATTAAGTTATACTTGGTGTGGGTGAGTAACTAACAATAGGCTCCTTTTAGGCTCAAACTTGTCCTGCTTAGACAATAAATTATGTGGTCACCCTCATGCTTTTCACATAATTGGGAAGATTGGAAAAGAAGTAGATTGGGAGTGAAAGAACAGGACTTGGGCTCTCCAAAGAGAAATATCCAGTAAACCAAGAAATTTGTGGCCATGGAACTCAGGACCATGAGATGTAGATATGAACATTGTCAGCATACTGAAGTCAGGTAGGAATAAAATTACAGTGAAAGAATGTGAAGAAAGAGAAAGGATGAAAACTCAGAATGGAATCCCGGGAAACGCTGATGTTGAAGAGGAGGAGGGTTCTGCAAAAGTGATGGGGAAATAGATGCTAGAAAGGAAGCAACTAGGAGGAAAGCCAAGTAAACCAGTTCATAGAAACAAAGAAGAGAATTTCAGAAAGGAGAAAGTGGGCAACAATTTTAAATCCAAGTAGAATAAAAGAACCAATATGTTGTTTACCATTGGACTGAGCAGCTTGGAAGTAAGAGATGACCTTAACAAGGGCAAATTCAGTGCAATGATGAGCATAGTAGTATCTAAATTACAGTAGGTTGAGGAAAGCCAAGCAATAACGTGTGAAAAGCTTGGGCTTTGGAGTCACCCAGACCCACATTCATATCCCTACCAACTCTTGCTAGTTGTGTGACTTTAGGCAGATTTCCTAATTTTAACTTCTCTGGTCCTTCCTTCATTTATCCAACACTTACTCATCAAATATTTATAGAGTGCATGATATGTGCCAGTTATAGTGCTAAGAACTAGCTACCCATGACCATCCTATGTCCCCAGCACTTCTTGGGGACACTTCCTACAGTGAAGGAACACATCTTACAGTATAAAGTAAGGAGTGTTGTCACAGGTGTATGAACAGCCCATTTCATTCCTTGACTGGAAGTCCATAAACAATAATTTATATGGCTAGTAGACATTAATCATTTATGCCAAACACTATGCTAAAGGCTTCATATGAATTATTTCACTGTATCCATTTAGCATATCATATAGCAACTATATGAGAGGAGTACTATTTTTAGTTCCAATATACAGATTAGGAAGTTTAGAGAAATGTTTAAGAACTTATTGACTCACATTAATGAGGGAAGAATAGTAAGTAGAGTCCAATCAAATTTCAAAGCCAGTGTTTAAATTACTACACTTCTTTCTATTGCAAATTGTCAGAATTTTTCCCATTTTATTCATCATTGTATCTCCTGGGTCTATATAGTTCCTGACTCATTATACAGCTTGAAAGATATTAATAAATATTTGTAGAGGGGAAGAAGGAATGCAGGCAGGCAGGCTGGCTGGCTGGTGTTAGAAACCAGAGTATGGAGCTCTGCCTGGGAATCAGAGAATTTTTATCAAGAAGTTGATGTATAGGCTGAATCTTAAAATACAAATACTCATTTGCTAAACCAAGAAAGAAAAGAGAATTTGCTTTGCATCAACTCCCAAATACAGCACTGTTTAACTTCTGCCTATCTCTAAGAATAAGTTTTAACATTTCCCAGTCTTCTGAAATACCTTATCTTTGACCACATGACCAGGCCATAAGATTCATCACCCTTTTGGTCATTCCTTTCTATCGTATCAATTTGGTCTACATGACCACTACCTGACTTCCATGGCTCTCCAATCATCTAAAATATCTGATTATAGTTACTATTTTCTCAGGAAATCTTGTGGTTATCTTATCTGGACCCCTTATATTTTTTATAGCAAGGAATCACTTCTGGGAAAATCACCACCAGGAATATTAAGCATGGATAAATAACAGATCTCTTTCTCTAGGATCTCTAATTCTCTCATTTTAAACTCCCAATTGCTTTCAAAAGCTTCTAATCTTCATTCCTCTTCCTGCTGATGCTCTTCTTTCTACCCTTTGGAATTCATTGTTTCCTATGAAGATGGGTGAATTATACCAAGAGGCATAAAAAAAAAAAAATGATCTCCATGCTTTGAGAAGGACATTCCTAAACTCACCAATATTATTTAGGCAAAATATTGGGAGAACATTTTTATCAGTCTGTTCATTTGTTTGTCTCAATTTTTTGGAAAAAAAATCCTAACTGATTCAATTTTCATATACTTTGTATAGACACAGACAGCCTAAGTCAACAAATCCCTTCCATAACCTAACCTTTCTGTTTTCCTGAATGCATTTTGTTTTCTGTGATTGTCACCTAGACTGTGTTAGCATGTCTTTTGAGTATGGAGTTGTAATTTGTGTTCATGTAGAAACTGAGAATAGAGAGTTTTGTAGGGCACAGAAATACTCTATGGCTGGTTAGAATAACTCAAATGTGGTCACCAAGAACTCAAGCTCTAAGCAGATGTTCAGCTGAAGTCAGCCCAAGCACCTGTCATAACTCCAAGGAAAACAATGAAAAATTGGTAAGTTCATTTTAGTCTCTAAAGTAAAAAAATATATATATGTTGTTTTATTCCAGCCTATGCTTTACAATACTCAACTCTTAATTATTTTTTTGATTTCGTGGAATGTAATACCTCATGTAGTCTGGCCTCTGAATGATTCTTCACTGAACAGTACAAAATCCATGCCAAGCAAACAGAGAAAGGAGTGTCATTGTTTGGAAAAAATCTTTGCTGCATTTTACTGCAGATTGGATTTTGTCCTCCCAGTTAACACCTGGCAAAGGTAATGTCTCCGTTTCACTAAGTAGTCCTTAATTTGGAATTACAAAGACAATTAGCTCCCTAATGAGTTAGAGCAACTGAGGTGAAAGAGTAAGAAAAAACTCAACATCAGATGATGTCCGATATTGCCAAAAAAAGAACAATTGACTCGTTCTTGGTAAAAATCTTTCAATTATGTCTCTGTTTTCATTTTCAAAACTAAAATGTATAGACAATATTTATTTCGTACATAGGGGGAAATCTAATTTGACACAGTACTGTAAAATAGGTCATGAATACATGGGTCTCTAGTCCAAATTATTCTTTAAGTATATCAGTAGATTGTTCCTTTGAAAATTTGCAGACCATTGCCGAAGTAGCTAAAAACCGAAGGGAGAAAGGAGAAGTGGGTAGCCAGTGACAAGATGGGATATAAAAGGGACCACTGTAAGGTTATATATTAGAGTGAGAAAATAACAGTGCATAAATTCAAGTTGCCCAAAATTATTGGGGAAAAGCTTTGCTATATTTATGCTGATTTTGAAAAAGAAAGACCTTTGGGAAACTAGAACACTTAGCACAGGACCTAGTTCATAGCTGGTGCTCAGTAAATGTTAATTGAGACCCAAAAGCCCAATTTAAAAGTGGGTCTAGTTCAAGTGCCTCTGACACTAGTCTTTTTTCCCCCAATCGATACATATATATACTATATGAATAACCCAGGCTGAGATTTGAGATTTGACTCTCACTCTAGCACTTGCTGGATAACTATAGGCAAGTAATTTTATCTCTCTTGGCCTTGGCCTCCTCATTAGTAAAATGGGCACAATGGTATCTAATTTACAGTGTAATAAGAAAATTACATGAGATTTCACATGGTAGAGTGCTTCTCAGTAAGTGGTAGGTATTATTATTATCTAGGAAGCATCAGAAAGGGGAGGTATTATATATTATAATTATTATCTAGAAGCATGTCGATTTCCCTAATCTTTAAGATTACAGAGCTAAATCATGGTACCTCATTGTATGTGTGGATAAGACAATGGTCAACATTTATCCAACAAGTGATCCTAAGTGATTTCCATTGACTGAACCACCCAATAGCCTTCTGATTGTTTTGTCCATCTTGCTCATTTACACTTTGGTGATACAGTCTAAAAGTGATTGGGAGCATTTTGTCTGCCCCTCCTTCCTCAGAGTCAAATTGACATATTGATTGGCATGGCATAATTATATTCTCTGCCAGTCAACTTTCATTAAAATAACCTGGGAAGCACTGGCAGGGCCATCTCGGTATCCTCATTTAACTGAGCCTGTAAAATTTTACACCAATTTCCTGGAGTACATTGCTTACATTAAAATGGATTTACATTCATTGGAGATTCCACTGGGGTGACATTCATTCTTGAGCAAAATACAATGGCTATCTTAGAGTGCAAGGGGATTTCCTGTGTGAAATAAACACTGAAATGTGTCAAATACAGTTACACCAACTCACCAAGAAGCTATGAATGAGTTAAAAAAAAAAAAGACTAAATATACAAATTATATTTCATTCTAGATAAGATGTGTAGATGAGACTATAATATAGAGGTGATAGTCCTAAGAGTTTTACTTTTGTATCACTGACAAGGGTTACTATCTACATATCTACTGGTCACCAGCTTTATATCACATGTAATGAGCACCAAATATATAATACCCAATTAAGTTAAATCACAGTATTCAATATTTATAAATATATTTTTTAGTTTTTTGCATGGGCAGGCACCAGGAATCAAACACAGGTCTCCAGCATGGCAGGCAAGAATTCTGCCTGCTGAGCCACTGTGGCCTGCCCAGTATTCAGTATTTTTAAGGTATAAATATGGATTCTATGACTGTTTGCACAGGAACCTTCAGTTCAGATGGCAATGAAACAATGTAAAAATTAAAGACTAAGAAAAGAAAGCCTTTCTAAATACCAGCAAGGGCACTAAAGGATTTGGAAGTAATTGAGGTATAGAAGTATCTAGCTGTAAAAAACTGAAACAAAATTGTATGAATGATTTTTCAAGTTCCTGTGGAGTTATGTCTTAGATTTCTAAACATTCTAGGTCAAAAGTATAAAATCTCAAGCAAAAGGAATGTTTTTTTTGTAAACCATGTAAGTTAATCATCTAAACCAAAGTTTTCTCATTTGTCAGCATTCTGATTTGGCAAATGCAATTGTTCATTAATCCCAAAAAAGTATGGCATAAAACAAGTCTCTTTGAATTACACATTTTGTTCGGGAGGTTATTGGTTCATATAATTATTTCTTTCATGCGAAATCAAGAAATAGAACTGTTATTAGTAAACTTAATTTGAAATACTTAGTCGCTGTTGCAAAGACATTTCATCACTTCATCTGCATCAGTAAATCACAGTTCACGTTTGCTTGCAACCTCAGCTCGCAGAATGTTAAGTCAAGCTACTAAGCAGCATCGATCATACCCCACTGAAGGAGATAGTCTGCGTTACAGGCGGTCTCCCTGTAATCCATCCATTATGTGGAACATCTGTTACAAATTACCCATCCTCCAGGACTTCTCTATTTAAGTGCTTCTGCAAGAGCCCACTGTCTCCATTTCTCTAAATGAGTTAGATGGCGGCGTCAGGCTTGTACCGAGTTCGCTGTCACCGTATGACAGCAGTCATCTTTCAATCTGTGCTAAGCTTTAATGGTACAGTGCATAATGGGCAAGTGTCTTCCTACAGCTGTATAACAAAAATCCTCAGAATATAAGCTAGTAGCCATGAAGAAACCACTGACCATTCTTTCTCCATTATATCTAAACAATTCTCTAAGTTAAGCACTTAGGAAGTAATATTCACTCTTTTTTAAGTCCCCAGGGGGGCTACTGGTTTGTTCAGTTAGTTAAAATACGAAATTAATGACCCCAGATGCGTATTTGTCAACTTAGGTTCTTTTCCTTGACCATGAAATATGTCTCTAGCCCCAGACAGATATCTTGTCAAAAATGTTATTGATATCAAGGAAAATCATGGAAGGAAATCTAAATAAATGGGAATAAGCACAAATTTATACTACAGGGGAAAAAATGTATCTAAGAAAGTATCCTACTTAAACTTTAGTCCATAATGTTGGCAAAGGTGCATCTGTCTTAAAGAGAATGGTTTTGTAAATATGTTGCCCTACTATGCTGTTGGAAATATTAATTCCAAATTCATTTTATTGTGTGCTTGTGAAAGTAAGTCACAGGAATAACTATAAAGTATTCATAAATGATAGACTGAAAAATTTTCAAGTCCATATACCATGTATTATATCCTCGATCTTAATCTGCACTCCAGAAGTATGAGTCATATGCAATAAACACAGTATTGGATTTATAGAAAGCTGTGCAGAAACAAGGTACCTTGAATATTTTAGAACCCATATGGTATTTTCCTGCAGGATTTTTTTTAACTCTTCTGTTCTTAGAATTTATGTAATATTAGCTTAATAATGAAGTTCAGGATAACATCTGGCTTGCTTGAGTTTTTATATAAACAAATTGAATATTTTTAATTATCTTTACCAATTTGTACATTAGAACCTCAAATACCTGTTTTCCATTTCAGAAAGATCACCTTCGATGGATGCACAGAATTACTTTTATATTGGAATATATAAAGCGTATATAACTTCAGCTTATGTAAAACTCTATTAAATTTTTATGCCGACTTCACCACCTGGAATTGTTGGTTAATTTAACCTTCAACTGAAGTTTTTGAAAATCAACTAGGAAGTATTTGTATTTTTCTAAAACAGAACATTAAGTTTCTTTAAAAAATCATTTTAGAAGTTTCTGTATAGTTCAAAACTTTAACATGTGATATATTCACATAAACAGAACAATATTTCCCAACTTACTTACTTTCAGGTAAAAATAGCTTTTAGACATAGTGATCTGAAGGGTTTGACACTGGCAATTAAGTGGTTCAGCCACAAATGGCACATATAATTTTAGCTTATAACTCATCCAAGCCAAGCACCCAACGTTAGTGAGTTCAGTCTTCCAATGACAAGCAATGCTCACAAATTATGCTGAACAGGATAAATGTCATTAAATTCCAATGTTATAAGCCAGCATGGGGAAGAGGTGGTGGTGTTTTTATTTTTGCTTACAGTACAAGTAGAAGAATCCTTATATCTGAATAAGACTGTAAGGGACTATTATGCAAAGGATCCTCAGAGACTACCACTGTCCTTAAAATCGCACTGACTATACCTGCTAAGTAACAACTGCTATAATAATATTTTTTAAAAAAGCCATTGGAAAAGTGATTCACTAAATTGTCACAATTTACATTTGCCAGCAAAATCTTATTGCAAAGGAAAAATGGATACAGTTTTGATGATTTAAAGAGATTTTCCCCAAACCTTCCTAAAGCCTTTGAGGGTTTTCATCATACTTTTACCCTGTGGTTTTCAACCATTTCTTTCCTTTGACTTTTTTCAGTTGTTACCCAATATTGTCCCCTCACACTCAGAATAAAATCCAAACTCCTTACCATGACCTTCAAATCTCTTTTATCTAGCACCTTCTGACCTTTCTGATTTTTGTCACCCTTCTCTCTTCTCTTCCTTACTATGTTACAACAACACGAGAATTTTTTTGTTTGTTCAACATGACAAACTCATTAACATTACAGGGATTTTGCCACTGATGTTTCTTGTTTGTTTGCTCCTGTTTGCTTGTGTATGTAATTTTTTGTTGTTGTTTTTTGGTGTGGGTTGTTTGTTTGTTTAGCCTGAAAAGCTCTTCTCCATAACGTTCGGGTGGCTGGTTCCACCTTGTCATCACCCAGCTCCCTATCTAGTGTTATCTACCCTCCTCCACTTTATTTTCACCCTATTTTATTCTCTAAATTACACCTAATGCTATCTGGAATGATCTCATTCATTTGTTCATTGACAATCTTCTCCCTGCTAGAATATAAAACTCATCAGGGCAGGGTCTTTCCTTATCTTCCTTACTGCCTTATGCTCAGAATCCTACATATCGTAGATATTTCCTAAGTATTGTTGAGCAAATAATTAATTGTATGAATGAATGAATATGTAATCCTTTTCCCAAAACATTGTAATTAATTTTTAAAATCAGATAAATAAGGAAGACTTTGCCGAGTATGGAGTAGTAATTGGATAGACAACAAGCCTAGACACTTTATTAAATACGTTGCCACGTCTTCTTACATGCTTAAGGCAGAGAGGCAGTTATATTGCAATAGAATGAAAATATGCTTGGAAATGGTGTGATAGAAAAGGGTGTTGGGAGTTTCCTATAGATGCAACCACACAATAGTTCTTTGAAGCTCGGTGCTCCCATCTTTAATTAAATCCCTCACAATTTTCTTACAACTCCTTCCCACCATCCATACCCCATTCTTTGCAATACACACACACACACACACACACATATTCTCACAAGGAATGTTCATCTAAATGTTAAAAACTAAATGCAATTAGCAAAGCATTATTGATATGATGGATTTTAGCCAAATTTCTTTAAGAAAGAAGTTATAAATAGGAGAGCTAAAGAAATGTCTTATGTGTCCACTAAGATTGTTTTATATCCAAGAGTGGAGTTTTTGTACTATCAATTGATCTATCAGTCAAAGAAGGACCAAGCACCTTATTACTTGCCCCATTTGCAGCTGTAGAGTCTTACCCAAACTTGTGGCCTCAAAGCAATGCCATGTATTCATTGATCTCGAACTTGGGACCTGGAACTTCCAAGTACAACCTCTTCAACCTACTGCTGTAGATACTTCCCCACATTTATTAAGTCTTCCTCTGGGTTTCACATGGTCTCTACTTAATTTGTATGGTCACCAGCTACACCTAATTCAGTTCTTACTGGTCATCTGTGTCTCCCTTAGTGTCCATCATGCCAACTTTTAAATTCTGATGACCTCTGTTTCTAGTCATGAGCAAACATAATGTAGCTAAAGAAACTAATGGAACAGTGTTGGCTCAGCCCTCTGCTAATTCATGTTTTACATTTCATATAGACTCTCAATGCTGTTCAACAATATTACTGTTCATCCATTATTGATTCCCCATTGCATTGCTCACGGTGATTTTTCCTGACCTTTTCAACTCTCTTCAGCTACAAACTAGCATCTTCCAACTTCTGTACTTCACTGTTATCATTGGAATTGATTTGGATTGAAATGAATTGCATAAAATGGAAAAGAAAACCTCTAATGTTCTCTTCCAAACTTCTGCTTTATTCTACCACTATTCTCCCAATTTATCCAAGCCTGAGACTTTGGATTAATATTCCAGTCCCACTCTTGATTTCTCCTTTACAATATCTAATATGTCACCCCACCCTTCAGCTCAAAAGCATTTACTGGCTCTCTATTAGCCATATAATAAAGTTCAAATATGACCTGATAGTTATGATCCTCAAACTCTCCCCTCAACCTACTCTTCTCCAGCTATATATCTTCCTGTCACCTTGATCAAACTTAAACCAACTTCTTTCCCTCTCTTCAAATATGCCTTGAATTTTTTAGTCTTTGACACATTTGGTTATTTATGCCATTTTGGACATGATAAAAAGAAGTCATTCTTTTCCATCTTTACTACTAGCCTAGATTAGGCTGTTTCCTTGGAATCTTCAAACTGGAAAACCCAGTAGGAACAAATCCCTCCAGGTTCAATATCTTAAGGAATTTTTTGCATCCCAGAGATAAGAAATAAATTCCTAAGTCACCTGGCTGAAAAGCAGCAGGGTCTGTGTGAAAGCCTCGGTTTTACAGCAGTTGTACAGCCTATCATTGAAATCTGTAAGTTTTTGTTTGTCTTTATATGGAAGCTTCTTCATCTCTTTCAGGCCTTTTTTTAAATTTATATATTTATATATTTATTAATATATATTTAACATATATTTATTAAATATATATATTTTATATATTTATTAAATATATATATTTAATATATATTAAATATATATTAAGCATTATTGCTATAGATATATATAGCAATAAGAAACCCACAGAATATTTAATCATGGATTTGAATTTTGCTCTCAGATTCTTTCAGTTTTCAATACTTGGTTGAACAACTTGGTTATAGAATTACATTGATTACATCTTCACTATGCCCCAACTCTCTATTCAAAAGTGATTTTTCTCTTATTTTACTGTCAAATTCTTAAGTCATTTTGGGAAATGTCATTGCATCGTATGTTTACCTATCTGGCTGACGGCTTCCAGACTTGCTAGCTGTTCCTTCACTATTTCCTAGTTGATTTGGCATTTTTCAGTTCAAAGCGCTTTATTTGGAACAATTAGATCTAACTGGGGGTCCCTTTTCCAGATTACTAATGGTAATATAACCAGCTTTGACACCGATCAAGGAATTATTCCAGGTTTGACCCTTTGTAAACCAAGAGAGTTCTCAGTTATCCCTTGTATCTTGGAATACTTCCAGTTAGCTGCAAGTGGT
Organism: Myrmecophaga tridactyla; assembly: GCA_004026745.1. Taxonomy (NCBI): domain Eukaryota; kingdom Metazoa; phylum Chordata; class Mammalia; order Pilosa; family Myrmecophagidae; genus Myrmecophaga; species Myrmecophaga tridactyla. The sequence continues at coordinate 15,689 of PVIY010000693.1, read as the reverse complement.
GGTTTCTTTCATGTGTCAACTTGACTAGGTTATTGTGTCCAGTTGTTTGCTGAAGTATTGGCTTATTACTGTGAAAGTATTTTATAAATGGAATTTGCATCTATAATTAGTTGATTGCATCTTCAGTCAACAAAGGAGGTTGCCCACAGCAATGTGGGCTGTCTCCTCATCCAACAAACAGGAGGTCTTAAAGGCCAGAATTTAGGGTTTTCAAGGTCAGAGGAAGAATTTCTGCTTCAACTTAGCATTGTCTCTTGCTTGAATTTCTACCCAGTTAGTGTCCCCTGAAGAATTCAGACTAAGGACTTAAACATCATCTTTTTCATAGTTTTCAGTTTACAGCCTGCCCTGAGTGGAGCTAGCCAGCCCCCATGTTCATGTGAATCAATTTCTTATTATCTCTCTTAAATCAACAACTATACCAGCCTGTCTGGTAAGCTAAAATTATTCATTCCATTATTTATTACAAATCTATAGTGATATGCTGTGTGCCAAACACTATTCTAAGCCCTAGAGATACAATAGTGAACACATTATAGACACAATTTTTAACCCTCCTCTACCTGAAATCCAAAGAGGAAATCATCCACTAATTAATAATCACACAAATAAATAGAAAGTTTCAATTGTGATTTCAACCGATAGTACATGGTACAATAGATGCACATAATAGAGTGATTTTATTTAGATACAGCAGTCAGAGAAGTCTTCTCCAAGGATTTCACCTTGAACAGAAATTTGAGATTCCAAGCCTGTTTAGCTTGGACTAATTTAGCTTAGACTACATATTACCTTTTTTTTTTTTTTTTAATGTTTTGTCATTATTTACATGGAATCTTTAAATTGAGTCTCCACAAAGTATAATGAGCAATTCATTGTATGTAATTGAAATTGATGATTAAAATAAGAAATACTCTTTGGTGTTTGCATTATTGAGTTTATTTCTCTGCATTAATCTAGCCTACCAGATAGTGACTAAACCTCCATTCAATGGGTTTTAGAAAGGCATGCGTAGAACTTTGATTCCATAAATTATTGACATGGAAGTAGAAGAAGTCTGTACTTATAGGCTTATAGGCCTGGAAGTAATTTAGGATAACATCAAATATGTGGTATAAAGCTTTTTGTTTTAGTGAATTTAAAGCAAACGCCTGTTTAATGGTTTGAACCCCAACAAGTTTAATTTTTCACCAAAAACTTCTAAGAAAATTATCGGGGAAGCCCCCCAAATCAAATTTTAAAAACTGAATATATTTATAACATTAAAAAAATAACATGTGACAATAGTCATATGTGTTGAATCAGGGCTCAGAATAGTGCAGACAATGTGATGTTACCTAGGTGATAGGAAGCCAGGAAGGTTGTCTTGCTGTGGTGAGTCAGTGCCAGCATAAAGAGGATGCATCTAAGAATTATTCATCATGAGGGATCAGACAGTAACACCACTGAGACCCTAGAGCCTGGCACCTTTAGTTGTTGTCTAGAAAGAGAAGGGACAGTCATTTTATAAAAGAGGTCAGTACACAACTTCTTACTCATTACCACATTAATTTGTCATAAGATTTGCTTTGAACCCTCCACTGGTTGTCAACACTAAAGCCAACCCTGGCTTAGCTCTTTTCTTTTTCTGCCAAAAGCATAAGGGCTCTTTGGCCTCTTTTCTTTTGGGTCCTCTTTATTTTTCAGTTTTTAATTTTTTTTAAGAGGAGAAGGAAAAGTTTGCCTGTCTTCCGTACTACTTCCTCATCTGAAAAATGATAAGGTTGAACTAGCTAACTCCAATTAATTAAGAAATTCCAAGACTCTGAATAATAATTTTTTTTTTACATGGGCAGGTTCTGGGAAACGAACCAGGGTCTCCGGCTTGGCAGGCGAGAATTCTGCCACTGATCTACCACTGCACTGCCCCGAATAATAAATTCTTAACTATTGTGTGAAGACCTTTGTTTCATATTACCAGCATAACAACAACTGTGAAAGTTAGAAGATATGTTTTATTCATTTTTCAGCTTTAAAAGCCAATGGCTTCACAAGAGAAGAAAATGTTCCAACTGAACATTAGTTCAATGAAATGAATCAGTCAGATAGCAGTGCTGGGGCCCTTGATTAAGGTTGGATTGAATACATGAGAACATGGTTTCTGCTCAGAGCCTGTGTTGTCATTTGCTCAGCAGCCCTGACTGTGAAGAAATGAGCACACTGCGTCCATTTTTCTAAAATGTATTTTCAAATAAAGTATTTATTTTAGTGACCCTATATCATAGTATTGTCCCTGGAATAAAACTTTAAAGATTAATGCCCATCTGACACTGAAACATTACAGCTAAAAATAAAATGTAATGAGATTTCAACTAAATGAGTGGCATCTGTATACTATTCAGAGCCTAACTACAGTGGCGCATTTACCGTCACTGAAACATTTGTCCCTTATTAATCTATTTTAAAGATGCACTGTGTAGATTAGCTGTAAAAGCATTTTAGGAGAACTTTTATTCTCTGATTTAAAAAGAAAAAGCCAAAAGATGGCAGAAATAGGGCCACTATTAACAAACCTTAAAAACAAAGCTATTAACTATATTAATATTTATGTAATTTATTCCAGAATATATATATATTCCTGTATATATATATATATATATATACAGGAAACTAATTCTAGCCAGCATTCCTTAAGTAATGGCTGAAAACATATTTTCTCTATAAATAGAGCATTGATAAACCAATTTTAAGATAACAACCTAAATCTTGTTTTCACTTCTATAATGGTTGGAAATTGTACTAAATCTATTATAGAAGGTAAATCACACCACTAATTGTCAGAATCCTTACAATAATATATTCATAAGCAATATTTCAGCTTTATAAGGATTTAGATATATTATCTCCCCATAGGCCTTAATACTCTATTTCTAATAATATTGAGCCTTATTATTAAATTATAGGAAAAGCTTTATTTCTTCTTTCATGGAACTATTCTGTCATTTTTATTGCCACCCTACTCTAAACTTGATTAAAAATGGTGAACTCAAATATATACATATCTTTGTTTTATATTGTAATTATCATATTTTAAACCATTTTTTCTAACTTTTTAATTGTTATACAACTTTCAAAACTCAGAACATAACTCCTTCTCTTCCCTTCCTTCTTCCTTTTATCTTTTCTTCAAGAAACATTTACAAAAGAATATAGTATATGCCAAGTTCCATGAAAGGTCTGTTAAATAGGCAGACACTTGGAAATTATAGAAAAATAATTGTAACCACTATAATAAATTCTATAATAAGATGTAAAATGCATGCCCGAAGCCCTTGAGCACACCACTGTCGCTGCCGGGCTTTTGATTTCCATAAAGATCTTTCTCTGTCATTAGATTTGAACACATATAAGGCTGGATCTATGTTGTGTCCTTCTATAAACCCTGTCCCCACTCACCTTCCACTGCAGAACGCAATGCTGTGCATATACTAGATACTCAGTAAATGTTTGTTTAGTTAAATAGAATATACTTAGAATGTCACATACGTATGCAATATGGAGGTATTCTTTAAAATAATAACTTCTGTAAAAATAATTTCAGGAGGAATACATGGTTATGGTACAGAATTAGAAAGCTCCAGTATGAAGAATAGCATTTTCCCTGTATCCTCACCACTGAGCAATAACCACCATGTACAGTTTAATGCATTCCTTCCTATTCTTTTCCTTTGCATATTTGGCAAATTAACATTCATACAATTATATTTATGTATAATTTTGCATTCTACTTTTGTCACTTATTAGATTGTGAACATTTCCCATGGAATTAAATAGTCGTCAAATTTTAGGCAGTTTAGTGACTGCCTAATATTCCATCATAAGAATTTATTATTTAAACATTAGACTATTATTACACAATTAGTTAGGTACTGTATTTTATAATTATAAATAATAACACAGCCACAGTCAATATCCTGGTATATAAATCTTTGTTGCAGTCACTGATTATTTTGCAAAGACCAGATTTGGGTAAATAGCCACATATAGAGAAAAATATTGGGGGATTTAATAATTGCATTGTAAATTCCATTTTTGTTCAAGCTGAAGATCGTTTCAAATTAGAATCATTATTACCTATTATTAAAAGAAATATGTCTTTCTTTAAGAAGACTAATTTAAACATTTTCATAGAACTTTACTCAGAAAAGCAAATTATTTTAAGTTAATGGTTATTTTCTACAGTATTTCCCATGGGGCTTTGCATGCAGGTAATAGTTAATAAATGCTTTTTGAATAAGTGAATAAATAAAATGGATGGAATGGAATGTTATAGGTGGGTCAAAATACAAGTGCTTAAGTGATTTGTTGGCAGTCATTCCTACTAGAACACATAAGCTCAATTTCAAGTCTTTTTTCATAACAATTTCAGGATCTTCCCTACAAATCCTCATCTATGAACACTTCTCAAAACAAACTACTCTAAAATCTGTTCCAATTATCCACTGTTGCCCCTAAACTCAGTGACTTAAAACATCAATCTGCTATTTTCTCTCATGGTTTTGGCAGTTGACAGGCACAGCTTGGCAGTTCTTGCCTGGGCTCTCTCATACAGATGAGCCAGATGGTAGCTTAGGCTGGAGTCATCCAAAGGCTTCTTCATTCCATATCTGTCGTCTGTGGTGGGATGGCTGGGATAGTTGGGGGGAAGTTGTATCTTTCTCTCTTTCCATGGGCGTCTCCAAATGGCTCCCCTGAGCTTCCTCAACTATGATAATCTCAGCATAATAGTGCTTCTAACATGGCAGCTAGCATTCCCATAACAAGGATTTCAAGGGACTTATGATAAAATTTCTTATAACCCCACCTCAGAAGTCATGCAGTTTGTCTTCTACCATTTTCTATTGGATCAGATAGTCACAGGCCAGTCAGATTCAAGGGAGTGAAATAATAAACCTTGCCTTTCAATGAGAGTATAGCTTGCTTGTATAGGAGGAGGAGGAAGTAATGGTGGCCATCTTATGAGGCTACCACAAAGTTCTTAATGCTTCCTTCAAATACCGTCTCCATCTCTACCACAAGATAATGTACATGCTGCTTCTCTCTTTCCTTCCTTCAACTGAAACCACTTCCCAGACTAACAGTGAAAGGAGGAAGAACCTGTGTGCTTCTCACTTTCTTCTACTGACCGGGCTTTACAATTAGATCCAAACTCATATCTCAGCAGTGCCCATTAATAGCAAAGTGACTTAGCCAAGTATCTTCTCACTAGAATGGATTATATTTGATAACCAGTGCATCCATAACACTTAATATATAATAAATATTCAGTAAATATTGACTAATCTCTGAAATCCCATTACCTCATCTATGAGGTTGTGATAATAGTGCCCACCTCCCAGAAAGATAGAAATAAATGAACAAGATAATGTTTGCATAATGTCTTAATACTGTATAGTGAGGATTGCGGTCAGTGCTAATATTAGAGTTAATATTCTTATAATTGTTATCTTTATTATAGAGGCATCTCCACCTTATCTACACAGTCTAACAACTTGTTAAACATTTTCTTCAGCACCTGAATTTCATTATCTTTCTCACATCATCCTTAACTACTATTTCAGTGGCTTGAACACTGGTATTGATGACCCATTAGATATACTCTTTCATATATCCTAGACCGTGTCAACCCTAGTAATAATCATAATATCCACCTTAGATATACACAAGCCAGATTCTCACTTAAAACTACTCTATATTGTAAAATCATAAATTCTGTAAATTCCTATTATATATATATAATACATATATATATATATATCCCTTATAATAATCCAGTTTCCTTGACTCATGTATTTTATTCTTGTCTATCAATATCATTCTGGCTTCACCTGACTCCAACCCCAATTGACTCCATGATATAGTCATCCATATCACTGGCATCTTTGATGATCAGCAATACCTAAGTTACAAACCCCTAAACCTGTATGGACTCTACTAACTGCTTTCTCTGGCCCTGGCTGTGGATTTCACAACTTCTGAGCTGGTCAGTTCCACTTCAAAATGATGCTATGCAACCAAACTTGGACATCAGTACTATTTCAGGATCTTTGTATTGTGCTCTATTTTATATCCTTCCACTTTCATAATGTGCCTATCTCAAAGCTTCCCCATTTTTTCCATCCCCCAGTTTCATTCTCACTCAATTATCCTCTCTTTGTGGATGGTTTTATTTTCTTCTGTAGGGAGAAAATAGGTTTCTTTTGAAATGAACTCACTCAGCTTCGTCTCTTACAAGAAAAACTCAATAGTTTTCTGAGTCTCCAGTCCAAGTTTCTCCCTTCATTTCTCTCCTGAAGAAGCCATGTCTTCTCTAGGCTATCCTCTACTCCCTTCCCACAATCCCAACTTTCTCTCTCCTTGCTGATGGAAGTCCCTATATTGTAAAGCTTTAGTTTCTGTCAATTACTGCTGGTTCTTCTCAATCTTGATAAAAGTGTTCATCTCATATTTCCTTAAAAAATAAAAAAAGAGTCATTTCACCCAGCCGGGCTTTTACATTTTCTCCAAGTCCCTCCATTGTTGAAATTCTCTTCTGAGAGGTCTCCGCTAACTGCCTCCATCTCTTTGACACCAAACCATCTCTTAGCTTATTGCAGTCTAGTTCAGCCTTTACTGATCAAACCCCCAATCACTAAACCCCAAGAGCAACATGCTGTAAAAGCAGAAATTCAAAAACTAATAATAATTTCAATACTTAATGGTGGAGTTTTTTTTCCCAATCAAAATGAAAAATAATTTAAGTTGCAAGCTGCAGCTTGAATTATACACATTGTGGAATTGAAGAATACTAATAAGCAAACTGGCATTGCTAAATTTTAGTCTCTAAAATGCAAACAGTTGAGCATATTTTAAATGCTATTGCAAATTACCATTTAAGGAACAGAAATACAAAGGTAGCTTTTGTTCAACTCAGATCAGTGTTATTCTTGAAGCTGGCAGTCCACATATACCAGAGAATGATCATCACTATTCTGAACCATCCTTTCATGATCAAAAGGTAAATAATCTCCTCTGATTCACTACCCTCCCCACCCTTAACACCCCCACCCCCTGCCAAAAAAAAAAACTCTGGTCACATCCTCCTTTGAACTCCATACAGAATTTTGCCCATGCCTCACTTCTGGTATATGTCCTTCTTTGATTTGTGCTATCATTATTTCTGAGCCTTTTATTTCTCCCCTTTTAGAACCTAAGCTACTTGTTAGTACATATCACCATGTTTATACATTTTAGGTTCTCTGAACATGAAAATTAGTCCCATAGCCTATAGTTTTTAGTAAGAATGGGATCATTTTTGTTCCTGATATCATGGAAACCAACTTGTATCAATTTTCATTGCAAAACATGTATTTCATTTAGATAATTACATAGTTTCATAGTTTGATTGGCTCCTTATTGGAAATACAATTTCTCAAGGTTCTTCTTGATGGTTTGTACAGTAACTTTATCCCTTACCTTTTGCCCATAGGTCCCCCAGGCCCACCCGGGATAGTGATAGTTGAGGAAATCACCGAAAGCACAGCTACCCTGTCCTGGAGTCCAGCAGCCGACAACCACAGCCCCATCACCTCCTACAACTTGCAGGCTCGTAGCCCGTTCTCCTTGGGCTGGCAAACAGTAAAAACAGGTAAAAGGATCTAAGGTAATGTCAAACAAAACCAGACCAGTTTTCTATCTCCTGGGCTTTATTGGCTGATAATCTCAGAGAAATCTCTTTTGGGTTCTGGAGTATTTTTGACCTGACCAACTCAACGTTGGAGTTGACACCGACAGGTGTCATTAATACAGCTTGTATTAATGGAAGAGCCCAGGATAGGAGCAAGATTCGGGAGTTCAGGGTGAGGCATGTTAAGTTAAAAAACATTTAATGAGGTTACATTTAACTATTAAACTTCCAAATTGAGATGCCTGGGTATATGCATCTGGAGTGTAAGAGAGTGTATCCTGATACAAAATACAATACTTGGGGAGCTAAAGAGGATAGGCATTTGCCTTACTGTTACTTTTAATGAATCCTGCCTCATGACCATTACAAAAAATAGGCTGTCCTGGAGCTATTTTACAGATAACCCAGACCTGATCTGAGCTTCCTGATCAGAAATCAATTAAGTGAGTGATTATAACTACCTCCTCCCCCAACCCTACCCAACCCCACAAAAATTCCCCAACTCAAGATTTTGTTTTTCACTCCAGGTATCTATCTCTTAGATGACTAAAGATGCAAAGTGTAATATGAAGCAAATTGTAGAAGTGAGGCTGAAAGAGCTCTACTCTGTTTTTCTAAATGTATAAAAGCCCATTTGAGTGTTTTCTCTACCTGACTTAGCTTTTTCTTGCCATTTGAATAATTTGACATGAATTGAAACCAGGCTTTCCTACGGAAAGTTTCAGCTTGATAAGGGAGTAGAAGTTTCTTTTGATCAGTGTTTATTTTTATATTGCAACCCAATAGGACAAAGATGTCTTTATTTTGAATCTGCATAATGTTCACTGCCAAACACTTTCTCATTTAATGCATTTGGCCATCACTTCTGTGTAATAAAGATCAACTCTTGGCAAAAAAAAAGTGTAGGATAAAGAAATAAATTAGGGAGTTATTGGTGTATAAATCGTATTTGAAACCATGAGACTGTATCACCTCCAAGGAACTTTAGTATAAATAGATAAGAGAAAAACACGAAAATAGGTGATAGCTGCAAGGGAGGAAAGGCAAAGAGAGTTTTGTTTTGGTGGAAAAAAATACCTGTATGCTTGTATCCTTCTGGGAAAGATCCGTTAGCGACCACTATGGGGATATAAAAAGAGACACAACTTGAGAGGGCTACAGGGGAAATTTTCCTCAGGGGAAATTTAGGTTTCTATTGGAGTGAAAAGTTGAAGGAATGTTCAGAGAAGAGATTGAGTATATGAGGGATTTTGTTAATGATGGATCATGAATTCCAAAGGTCGGAGTGGAAGAATTTCAGGAATTAGAAAGGGATAGGAGCTGAGGCAGAAGAAAAACTGTGCAGAATTCTATGGCAATTAGAATGAAGAGGATGAGAAATGACTTAGATGTCCATGGTTGCTTAAGGTGACTGATGTCAACAAGAGTAAATGAAACAGGTAAGTCCTGGTGGACCCAAGACAAATGGTGGCGATGCAGTATATGTTGGGAGCTAGGGAAGGCTGGGTGACTGAGGCTGCCTCTCGACTCCTCCTTCCTCCCTTTATGTTTGACAGGGCATAGCTCAGCATTCTATCCAACTATACGCTGAACAGTGGCCTTTAAGCCCCTTCCTTTTAGAATGCTCAGATATGATTCAGTTGCCAGTGTAGCATGAGCAAACAGCTTTTCTTCATTTCACTGCTTTAAAAAAAAAAAGTCAATTCTGCCATGTTGCAGAACTTCTCTGGTATCCATACTGCTTACTCATTGATCATTTACCCTCCACAGAGCTGGTAATTTGGTAACATCCAGATATATTTTAGGAGAGATTTTCATGAGAATTCTAAGATGAATTTAATTCTACCATCTCATAGTCAAATTACATCAACAAATCAGGAGTCCACTCCTACCCCCCATGGTTAAACAGAAATCCAGAACTAATATAAATCCAGAGGACTTTTGTGCACTATGAGGCAGGCCCTACACTTTCCCCCATTTCATCCCAGTAACAAATTGTTCTTCTAGAAATATTTCTTAGACAATACAGATGAGTGAACCAGAGCAGCAGGTCCCAAATAGAGCATATTTGCTATGTAAAAAATTATTTCATTACATGGAAATTGTATTTGACAATTTTGTGCTTTAATAAAATCTAACTGTAATGCAAAAGTTACTCCAAGGAGGGTTCAGAACTTCCTTTTAGGTCCCACAAATTAGAGCTTTTAAATTAGACAGCTATATTCTTAATCTCAGTTTACAACTGCCAAGTGCCTTAGCGTGTTTATTTTGTCAGAGCTGGAAGAGGAAAACTGTTCAAGAAATTTCCCAAGAATTTGAGAAAAAAGAAAAAAGCCTACTTAAATTATGGCATTGCTTGACCTCTTGCTCGGGGCTGATGGGTAGACAAAATGGTTTTTAGTGTAGAAAACGACAAATTATGTATAACGATAAGAAGAAATAATTCTAATTAACTCCTACAAACTTTGACATATGCAAGTGCTTAATTTCTAAAGATTTATTTTCATTTTGCTAAGAAGACCAGCAATGAGGCCAGGTTAGAAGGAATTATACATCAACCTGCTGATTTTGTCAGTAGATATGATATCCTGGCTTGCCATATAACAGTTTTCCCAGTCCACCTAAGGACGTGACATCTCTTTCTTCTCTTTAGTTCCAGAAATTATAACCGGGGACATGGAGTCAGCCATGGCAGTAGACCTGAGTCCCTGGGTGGAATATGAGTTTAGAGTGGTAGCCACCAATCCGATTGGGACTGGAGATCCAAGCACCCCATCTCGAATGATCCGCACGAATGAAGCAGGTAAGAATTTAGAGTCAGAATCCTAAATTTGGTATGCCTCTAACCTCTTTGAAGTCAAGTTGAATTAACCATTATTGCCTACCTTAGCATGTTATATCCTGATTCATTCCAAAAAATCATTTTCTTTAAAATAAATCATTTGTTTTCAGACCTTTTGCTTCGTGATTCCTCCAAATAGAGCCTTTTAGATGCTTCATTTTCCTCCCAACCCTTACGTCCATCTTCAAATAACCATGAAATTGAAGCAGTTTATTTCTTCTACTAATTATATTCTCATTCACTGCAGCATATCTGTAAAATTGGCTCACCTTTTTTTCCATTGATAACACCTTTAATTACACTGTACTTCCTTAGAACTCTTTTGTGTTGCCCTTCACCATCTATCTTAGCATAAATTAACTTTGCAAAAATAAATATAGTTCTTTCTTGACGTGCTACTGCCTTCTTAAAGTCTAGGTATAAAAGAAATACCCTTCAACTTCCTGACTTAGAAAACATAGCATTCTGCTGTTCTTTTAGAATGAAGTAGCTCTGATGAAATGTTTCTAATGAACCATAAGGGAAATTAAGAGCTTTATTTAAAAATAAAGTTAAAATGCTTTTCCTATCACCTGGAAGAAGCAGAAGAGTAAAGTTATTTGTTTGGCTGGTTGTTTTTGGTTTTTGTTTGTTTTGTTTTTGTAGATCCTTGATTATTTTGGACCAAGTCATACTGACATTTATCTTTTATAGCCCTATAAAATTGTATTTTTAAAAAATATTAAGCAAAGCACTGATTAAGAGAACACATCATCAATAATACTGGGGAGAACAGTCTCAAAACCACAGAGAAATGGACAAGGAGAGCAGGTAGTGGCTGTAGTTGGGAGGGGGGTGGAAAATGCAAGTTATGCTTAGTGATAACATAGATCTCCTTAATCATTAAAATATAAATGTATCAAAAATAGAGATGTTGTCTTTTTTTTTATGATTGCTCTATCTTTAGCACATAGGACAGTGTCTGGCCCTGGTGTTCAATATATCTTTGTTGACAGATTAGAAGGAAAAATTATTTTCTTTCCTTTATACCCCTCTACCTATGCCATTAACTAGGGCGCAGAAACGTGAACAAAAAAGACTAAGAATTAACCGTCCCTTTTGTATTATAATTAAAGAATCGGACCAAAAGTGTTTTTTTCTGACTTTTAACTAATTACACAAAGCTTCTAGTAATTAAAATAATGTATTAAAAGAGTCGATCCTTTCTCTAAAGAAAGAAAGGAAGAAAGAGAGAGATAACAAAGCCCCAAATTGTCCATTTGGTATAATATAAGTGCAAATAACCACACAAAATATGTTCCAGTTCTCTCCATATAAAAGTTAAGCACCAAGAAAATAAAAGATAAAATAGTCTAAATGTTGGAAAAGATCCACCTACAGAAAACCAACTCTCTGCTTTTGCGATTTGCCCATCACAAGTTTTTTTTTTTTCCTGCTACTTTTTTTAGTTTTGTGAATTTTAAATCGAACATTAATTGCCTGGTTGGGTTTTCAGGCATCCATAAAATCACCTAGGCTTTCATTGAGTACAGGTGTTCATTAATTAAGAGCATAACTGGTTAGTCATCCCTCATTTTATGTACGCACTGCGCAGATATTGAAATGACTGCCAACAGTAGCACTTATGCTCACATAGTTTCTAAAAAGCACTGCCTTACTTTGCATATTGTTAATTGTGTTTAAACAAAGACGAAGATTACTGCCTAATTCACAGGCTTTCTATAAATATTCATTTCCAAAATAAATAATCCGTTTGGGATGAATAATCCTTTTACACTTTTTATGGTATAAATCTCCTGTGCTATTAAAAAGCATTTTAGCAAAACACTTTTACTTTTCAAGCTAAATTGTATTCAGATGATGCATTTTTAAAGCCTTCTGCCTCGTCTATTTCTGCAACTACCTCAATCATATACTGCCTGCCTCTCCATTTTGTCATGAGTTCTATATACATGACATAGTTTAGTCCATTAAAATCTTATGGAGTAGAAGAAAAATAGCATGAAAATTGCATGAAATACTGTCCTTTGAAAGCGAGTCAAGGAATGCTTGCACTGCCTGCTTTATGCTTCTTGTGCTTTGATACTACACAAGGCTGGAGCTACTAATGGTGGTGAACCAAGTGTTGAGTTTTGTGCTTGTTTTGTCAGGCAGCACAGATTAAAGAGGACACCAGTATCCCGAGACATCCTCTCAAGTGATGCCTTCTGCCTCTTTTATGCACGTATCCTGTATTTTAGAGTGATCTTGTTTTAATGGACCAACTAAACTTTGAAAATTGACAGAGCAGCCAGGGAGAGGAAAGGTCTCTCACTCTGGATGTTGAATTGAAAGTTTTATGTCCCCTTAAAATCCTCTTTTTTTATTAGTATATTCTAAATTCCAAAGCATCTTCTTTCCTACGCAACAAAAAACAAGGTAATTTTTCTTTGCTGTCTTCTTCTAGGATATACTTTGAACATCCCAGTCATCAAAACACATTTAGTTGTCAGTAGAGAAAAGAAAAGTCCTGGTTTTTATCAAGTTGTCAAAAGAGTAATACAAAGATATATTTTTATATTAATGCAATTTATACTTATTTATTTATAGTATAATTTCTTTTTAAGCCTTAGTTTGTCAGATATACATAGACATAGGTAGATATAAAGATAGATTACCCAGTGTTTAATTTTTTGAAACATGTTACTATCATCAAAGCAGTGTGTAAATTTGGGAAGAAGTAATGGAAATGTTTTCTTTGATTATTTAAAAAGGTGTCACTCAAAAAGGGAAAATCACATTTTAGGAAAAAAATTTTAAAAACACGCTATGGTAGAAACAGGAAAAAAATGTAACAAAAGAACACAGGAACAGCAATTCTCATATTTAATTGAACTTTAAAATTCTGTAAGTTACATACTTAAAATGTTAGCTGTTGAATGATGAATGAAAAGGAAAGAAGATAGAGTTAACTAATGTGTCATTAAGAAATGTTTGGACTTCGCCATAGAACAAAAGTTCTATTATTACTGAAGCTCTGTATAAGTCCCAATATATGCATTTTCTTTATTTCAAATTATCATAGAATTCATATATACACATACATGCATATACACATATGTATGTGCATGTGTGCGTGTGTGTTTGTGTGTGTGTGTATCTTAAGGAAAGAAGGTTCTACCTGTAATTAGGAGTCTATGTTTTAGAGTTAGGGAAATCTGAATTAATGTTCTGCTCTGCCACTTTCTAATGGTGTGAACATGGTCAAGATGTATGCTTTATTTAAGGCTCAGTTGTCTTACTTATAAATGGGGATAATAGCCAACCTACTCCTTTTCAACAATGTATTAAATAAGTTAGTGCATTTAAAAAGCTTAGCATAGTGCCTGGCATATGGTAAATGCTCAAAATTAGCAGCTATATTATTATTGTTGTTGCTATTATTATCATTACTAATATCATGTTTATTTTAATGAGTTATTACTGTATTAAATGGAATTTAAGCAATATAATCATATACATGTGGCTCTTTTCAGATTGAGGAAACAGTCTCAGGTTAGCCGTATGTTTCTGGATCTAGTAACAACCAAGTAGTCTCCTGGCTTACAGCTCTGCAGCTGACCCCTCCCAGACACTCTCCACCCCCTGGTGTGAAGTGTCTTATGGCCAGTCAGCCTCCTGAATGGTTTGGGAATCAAGAGAACCCTTTAGGGTGGAGCCTACCTCTCCTCTAAATCCCCATCCTCCGCCCCCTGACTGGCCTTCCATGCTCCTTTTTCATTCTTCATCCTTAGCTTGGTCTGAATCTGTAAGTAGATGTTGGTATTGTACCACTATGTAGCCATTATCTTTGGTTTTTGTAGCCTAGACATGACAAAAGGAGGAGAGGGTGGGGCATATCGAATGATAGACCTTTTTAAAAAAAATGTTCAGCACATTCAAATAGCTCTCCCATTGCTTAGCAGGTTATAGTCTGCTCCAACATTCTCTTTTGACTCAGAAATAGAAAATAGCACACACATATTTCTGGCTACCCAAGGAAAAGTATACTTTCAACATTTAAGAGATTTATGCTCAACCAGACAAATGCAAGTATCAGGAAAACAATCAGGTGAGAATCTTTCCTAGCCTTTAGCACTTTCTGCACTATATTTTAGTTATGTCCCTGGTTTGTTACAGTCTGAACTTTACAGAGTTTAAACTCAAAATAGTTTTATTCTTCTCCTACCGTTGTTTTCCATTATGCTCCATCTGATCTCTGGCCTCAGCTCCAAACTATATCTCAAGTGCTGTTAGGTATAAGAACAGTCTTCTTTTCAGGTATTAAAAAATTCCAGTTTAATTTAAATTAAAACTTTAATCTCACATCCAATTCCATGCTTCTCCTCTTCCACTCCTACACAGACCTGACCCCAGGGGGCTGTGCCTCCAAGGTCAGAGGAGAAAACGTGGAAAACCTTTTACTTGGCTGGTATAATTTGTGGTCCTCTCATGACCATTAAATGTACCCATGTGATAGCCTTTGCCCACCTGCTGCTTTTTTCTCTTGAAGGTGCACTGTAGCCTTTGGAAACCATGCTGAACCTCAAAGTGGGAATTGTTAATGCTGCACAGTTCTCTGTGATTCCTCTTTGGTCTCTGCTTGAGCTGTACCCATACTCTTCCTTATTTTGCTGAGGGGCTCCCCTGCTCTGGCCTGCCCTAGCAGACAGTTTTATTGGGCAGACCCAGCAAGTGTGTTCAAGCCTTTCACAGTGTCCACTTAGCCCAGAGAAACTATTTACTATCCCTGTCCTGCCTTACTCTAGAAATACAGGATACTCTCAAGAAATATATTGGCCTCTGCTCTACCAGAGCAATGTAGTGTGGGGCCATCCTACAAGTTTCTGAAACTCAACAACATCCCACCAGGTAGTGAGATGAGAGCCTCCCCATTTGGTAAGCTTCTGTGCTCTCTACAATCGGTGTTCTAGTTTGCTAGCTGCCAGAATGCAACACACCAGAGATGGATTGGCTTTTAATAAAAGGGGATTTATTTTGTTGGTTCTTCAGAGGAAAGGCAGCTAACTTTCCACTGAGGTTCTTTCTTACGTGGAAGGCACAGGATGGTCTCTGCTGGTCTTCTCTCCAGGCCCTTGGGTTCCAACAACTTTCCCCGGGGTA